>PVKM010013139.1:0-30687 GCA_004027735.1 Carollia perspicillata
GGAAGCCATGGCAGAGCAGCCCGGAGCAGCTTCTTGTGACAGAGCACATTTTCCAGTTTTATGTCATTAAGATGCCCCTATTGTTCCAGTACAAAAGAGAGGCCTGGAGAAAGTCCCAGGCCCAGTCACCAAAGATCCCTAAAGGGGCCCAGGACTATGTGATGTTAACAAACCCCTCTCCCACCAAGTGATTCCAGCACTGGCAGTTGAAGGACCAGTTGTGGCTGAGACCCTCTCCCAGAGGGCCAAGCCTGGCCCCATTCATGGGCCCCAGGCAGAACCTTGCAGTCAGGGTTGAGCAATCCCCAGATAAGCTCTGTGCTCCTCGGGTGAAAAGGCCATGGTTTCTTGGCCCTTCTGGAATGAATCACAGAAAGACGACTGTGCATTTGTCCTTTGAGCACAGAAGC
The DNA here is from genome assembly GCA_004027735.1 of Carollia perspicillata. Taxonomy (NCBI): domain Eukaryota; kingdom Metazoa; phylum Chordata; class Mammalia; order Chiroptera; family Phyllostomidae; genus Carollia; species Carollia perspicillata. The sequence goes on from PVKM010013139.1 coordinate 411, forward strand.
CAATGACTCAACTCTGGCAGCAGCATTCTTGTAAGCTGGCCTTTGCCGGGCCCCTTAAGCAAAAGAGATGGTCAAATGCATCATTAATTCAGCTAGCCACGGCCACGCTTCCCCCTCAGAGGGGCCTTTATACATTGTATTATTGCCCCCAAGTACTCATTCTCCCCTCCCCACTCCACTAGAGCTGCCACCAATTATATAAAATATAAGCAAGAAATATAAGCAATATAAAGAAGAAATAAATGTTTAGTGTTGTTTTACACCATCGAGTTCTTGAGGGTGTTCGTTACTGTGGCACACGCTGGCCAGCACAGCCCTGCCCCTTGATAGGCCCAGGAAGGTCGGGCGGTCTCTCCATCTAACACACTTCTTTTAAACTCCTACTAAGTGCAGGTAAAAGCACACACCTCACAAACATAGAACCTGAGCACACCTTACCTTTCAGCTTTCTCCCCTTCTGCTACGGAAACAATGCTTTTACTCAGAACCCTTCAGCGGTGCTCCAGCTAACTCAAAACGGAAGCCCACGTCCTTTGTCATGGCCTAGAGGGTCCCACAGAGTCTGGCTCTTCTTTCTTCTGTGACCTCGTGTTCCGGTCAACACCCACCCCGTCGCCCGCTCCTCCGGCCACCCTGGCCTCCTCACTGTTCCTTGAAAACGCCACGTGTGAGGCTGCCCCAGAGCCCTTGCAGTCACTGCCCTTCCTCCCTTGACCGCCGCTCCCCCGAGCCGCAGGGCTCACTCCCTCCCTTCCTTCAAGCCTTTGCTTAAGGGTTGCCTCCTTTTGGAAGCCTGCCTGGACCACCCATTTGGACTGCACCCCTCCCCCGTTGCTCCCCCAAACCTCTTCCCTGCTAGAATTCTCTGCTGCCCTCACCGCCAATGTCAATATGACCATCTACACCAGCAGCTCTCAGAGTGTGGTGCCCGAGCCCCTGAAGTCCCCAGGACACAGCCGCACTATTTCGTGATCGTACTGAGATGTTACTTGCCCCTTTCGCTGTGTTGGCATTAGTGCTGATGATGCCAAGGCAACGGGGGTGACCCTGGAGGCACCTCCCTGTGAAGCAGGTCAGTGGCCGTCACACCCCTCCCTGCCACACACCCACGCTACAAAAACTGCGGGTTCTACTGGAGAATGTCCCAAAGAAAACTGTGTAAATTATTAATTTCTTTACCTCTTGACCCTTGCATGCATGTCTTTTTAATATTCTGAGGCATGTTCATAAGCCCTCCTGTCACCAGCCAAGGAATGACAGTTGTCTCAAGGAAGAGTGTTTGTGAGGTTGTCTGAGTCACAGCCGAACGAGCTGCTTTTCTCAGAGAACCATTTTTACTCGAAGGAATGACCCACAGACAAGTCACAGATATGCAAACTTAGGTATTTGACCGATATTTTCCAGAAAATAACTGATGGTATTTGCTGCCAAAGAGAAAATACAGGCTTTCCAGTAAAGATTAAAAATTTTGGTAACTTACATCTACCACTTCCAATATTTGAAAGACTCTTCTAACAAGATTGGTGTTGATAAAAGTAACAGTGATTTTTGCTATTGGATCATGGAGAGTGTTAATATGCAGAAGATCTACAAACCTGGGTGGACTCAGACGTTCCAGGTGATCAGTGCACAGTGAGTAAATGAAGGACACATTCGACAAGTAAGAGGGACCAGTACGCTTTTCTCCTTTTTACCGAATTTACTGGGGTGACGCTGCTTAACAAAGATACACGGCTTCAGGCGCACAGTCCTACACATACAGCCTGTGCCCTGCACTGCGTGTCCACCGCCACGGGTCAGTTTCTGTCCATCTCCGTCCACCCCCGTGCCCTCCTCTACCTCCCTCTCCCCATGTTCATCCATTACCCCATTGTGGTCCATGTCTGTGAGTTTTTTGCTCTTCTTTTTTTTTCACTCAATCCCTCCATATTTTAATGAAATAGAGTATTGACATAGTTTCAGACTCAGCATTACAGCTAACCTTTAAGAAACTACTAGTTAAATTCTGGTGTAGCATCGAAGAACATTCACAATTAAATGAAAACGTTATTAAAATACTCCATTCTTTTCCAACTCTATATCTGTGTGAGGCCAGATTTTGTTCATATACTTCAATTCAGCCCAAACAGTATTTCAGCACAGATTAAATGCTGAGGCAGATATGAGAACCCAGCCGTTGTCTACTCCAGCTAGAAATTAAAGAGATCTGCAAAAAAATATTTAAAAAGTGCCACCCCTCTCTAAATCGTTGTTTGTTTTGGAAAAAATAGTAATTTTCCACCGAATACCCATATATGTTATTTACACTAAAATGTTATAAGTATATTGTGATTTTTAAATGTTCATATATAAATAGTTTTCATTTTTTAGCTCAATTTCTAATATTATAAATATCAGTAGCTTTAATGTGTATAAAGCAAAAGGTCTTTGAGCTCCTCAGTCACTTTTTAGAATATAAACAGGTTCCGAAACCAAAACGTTTGAGAACTACAGCTACACATCACTGGCTATTTTTTGTCTTCCTCTTTTAAAATGCAAACTACAATGAGGTAGGGGACGTTTTCCGTCTCGTTTGCTGCTGAGTCCCCAGGGTCGAGAAGAGTGAGCGCCTGGCGAGAGCACTCAGTGAAGACCTGCTGAATAATAAGTGAGTGAGTGAATGACTGTCCCCAACCGCGCCCTCCGCTCACCAGGGCCTGTCTGCTCACGACCCACAAGCATCCCTGAGACACAGAGCTAGCCAGCTAAGGCCCCATATCCATTCGTCTGCTCTAAGATGTTTCCACCTTCCTGCCTCTCCAAACCAATCCTCACCCGTTCCGAGCTCCCAGGGCGCTGACCTGTGTCACTCACCCTGGCCCTCAGGCTGCCACGGCCTTGTGTCCATGTACTTCCTTTTCTTCCCAGCAGACTGCAAGACCCTGGAATGCCCCGTGCCATGATCTTTGGTCTCTTCCTCAACGCTAAGTACAGTGTCTCAAACTGAATAAATGCTTTTTAAATAAAGGGATGTTTTTTAAAATAAGTGAATGATATACGAAATGAACATCCATTCACACGAATAGCATGTGTACATGCATATTCAGAAGACTTGCTTCCAGCAGCCATTTAAGACCTTTCTCCAGTGACAGCCTAGATCCAACACATTTTTTACCTATAGCTAAACCCCTTAGTCACTCCTGAAGGCTCTTTAGCACTGGCCAATACACCAGACCCAGTGTCCAGACTTCTGCCTTGCGGCCACAGGTCCAGTCACAGGGCCCAGGCCTCATTCCCTTGCAGGAGACCTTACCTTGACAACAACAGTAGCATTTCTTGAGCATCTACTCTATGTCAGTCAGCATGGTCATAGGTGCCGGATATATAATACCCAGATTTCTCAACAGCTAATAGGAAAGAAACATAAGGAACTAAGAACCACATCTAATTGATTTGTTATATATCCATCTCCAGCACAGTGCCTGGCACATAGTAGGTGCCCAGTCAATGTTTAGAGAATAAATGGATGAATAAATGAATTCTACAAGAAGATTGTAGAATCTTCAATCTTCTTGTAGAATTCATGTCCCATTTTACAGATGAGCAAAGTGAGCCTCACAGAGATTAGGGGGCCCATCCATCATGTTGCTATTCTTCCACATATTCAAGGTCGCCTATGGCATACCCCTGGGTTTGCCCCAACAAGCCTCTCCACCCAGTTAAACAAACCTGGTTTTCGGGTCACAGACTCTCTTGGTCTTGGTTCATCCCACTGTTCGTTCATTCAGCAATAATCTCTCGGTTGCAGCTGCCTGAGACACACACCTCAGCCTTTCCAACCCTGCCATCCTTGGAGAACCAGCAGCTATATTTTCAAAGTGCCTCAGGCCTTTTGCATTAAACTTCTGGATTTCCATGGTTGGTTCAGATCAGGGCCAGCTCACAACCCAGAGAGCAGCATCCCAGACCAAAGGAAGCCAGCCTGCTCTCGCGTAGAAAACTATGAGCCCTCCTTTTAGTCCTCCTCAGCTCTCACTACTGGCAGAAGAAGGAGGTCACTCAGCCTCCCCACTCTGTGGCTACAGATTTTGCTGGAAGGTAATAGACCTCTGGCTTGGGCAAGTCTATAGTGGTTACTACGTTGCTTCCTGAGTGCTTCTGAAAGCTGCACTACTCAGAGGAAGCAAAGCTGGGAAAGAGCGAGGAAGGTCAAGTTTTGCCTCTTTCCCCGATGCTTAGGATCCCCCGTGGCCTGGCCGCAACCATGCTTTGCTCAGTCACTGCCACTTACAGCGCAGGGAGCAAGGGGCCTCTTGGGTAAGCTCACCATGCAGTGGAAGAGTGTCAGGATCCCCAGTAGGACTGGAGGTCCCCAAGCTATGAGTGTCCCTGAGCTCTCTGGGGCTCATGGTGGTTGAGGAACAGCACCTGTTTAGCAACGGGAAAACAGGCAATAGAGGGACGGGCCCTTCCACAGCCTCTGCAGAGAACCGAATGGCCGGGTCACCTTCACACACACGCACACACACAATCCTTTGTTGCTTTAGGTTGTTCTCTATTAAAAAGTGATACATTTCAAAAGTAGAAAATTTGAATAATACGTTAAAAGCACTGAGAAGAAAATTAAAATTACCCGTGACCCCACCATTACCTAGAAATGACTATTTGGGACATTTTGTACAAATTCTCTAGTCTTTCTTCTACACACGTCCTTACTTTGTAATGTGTGCATCTCACAATGTTCATGCTGTTGTGTAAACGGGTTTCCCACCAAGCACTACGCGGTAAACGTGTTCTTCGCCACAATAAATAAAATTGTGTTATTTTAAAAGCATCCACAATATATTCCATCATCATCTGGAATTTATTTAAGCATTAATTTTTTTTAACTATGCCCTCCTGTTGAACTTTTCCACTATTCTAAACAATATGCTAAAGATATTGAACATAAATTGAGCACTTCAATTATTTCCTGAGGAGGGTGACCAGAATGGAATGGAATTATTGGGTAGAAATGTACACAGATTTTTTTTTTTAAATAAACAACCTTATTAAGGTAAGGTATAATCGACATACAGCAAATCGCACAGATTGGAAGCGCCCGCCCGATTCCAGCACTTCTGATGTAGGCACTCACCCCTGGGGCCACTGCCACAATTGGGACAGTGAGCTCCGCCTCCCTCGTCAGTTTCTGCGCCCCTTTGGAACCTCCCCTCTGCGCTCCCCTCCTTCCGACTGACCACTGTGCTGCTTTCCATCACCACAGATTACTTAGCATTTTCCAGGGTTTCGTGTGAAGGGGCTCATACAGTATGCACTCTTTCCCTCTGGCTTCTTTGACTCGGCATAATTATTTTGAGATGCATTCACGTTACCACGCATACCAGTGGCCCACTCCCTTTTGTTGCGGACTGGCATTTTGCCGTCCGGATGGAAATGCACACACGTTGTAAACACTCTTGATGCACACTAGCAGATTATTTGGGGGATTCGCTTGACTTTCTTTGTCATGAAAGCCCAGTGATTTGGAGGTGACCAACCCTGAAAATCTAAGATTGAAATTCCACTCGTTCTGCGAGCACCATTCTGCCTCCTGAGTCCACAGCCTCCGATCCGACATGGATTACCAGGAAAAACTGAAAATAAACAGAAGCAACACAGGAAAAGAGGGGCCAGTGAGGGCAGCCGTGGGGTCATTACAGCCCTGGTTCACTCCTAGGAGCTCCGAGCCCCAGAAGGGATCCGTTTCCCCAGATGGTGCACGGCTGGCGAAGGAGTCTTCCCCAGAGCAGCTCTCGGCCACGGACAGTCAGGGGCCTCGACGAGCAGACGCTCAGACCACCAAGCAAGAGCGTGTGAAGTTCATCTGCCCTCACTGGACATGTGCGTGAACACTGTACTGACAGACAAATGTAATTGTCAGATAGCAAACACCAAACAAAACAAAACAAAACAAAAACACCTGTATTTGCTTTGCTACTAGACTGTAAAACCACCTGTGGGTCAAGCCTGTAGCTGACTCACCATTCTACACAGCCTCCCACTCTGGTAAGTTCTCAATACACTTTTCTTGAGGGCTTTGAAATCACCCAGCTCCTGCCCAGCACCAGGGCGACAGAAATCAGGTGGCCTCAGGGAAGACTGGCTGGGGGCCTGGGCCTGCTGTATTCAGGGAAGGATAGGCCCTTCTCAGGCAGACGAACATGAAAAGGGCGGTCACAGTTAATTTCACGTGTCACACACAAAACATGCTCATAACAAAATGAGGAGGAGCCGCCGTGAACTCCTCCTTTGTTTCTGTAGCTGGTCCCGGGGGGTAGCTGGTATTTGTCACGGCCTTCTTCCCCTCTCCGAGCTGCGTTCCCTGTGCCTCCAGCGAGCACCTCTGCTGGTCGTGGTTCTTTCCCTGGTGCAGGGACTCAGGCCTTCATTCCTGAAGGGTCCTCAGGAGGCTGCCTCGATCGGATGGTTGTTGCTGTGGTACTAAGACATGCCTAAGGGATCTCCTGTATTCCAGACACTCTCTTCCTTCCCTCCGTGGTGGAGTACCAGTGCAGTTCCCCCGGGGAGTCAGGATCGCTCGCCCGGGCCAGCACAGTAACTCCCTTCTTTGCCTGATGATTCAGTGGCATGAGAAACCCAAAGGGGCCGCGTGGCAGCCTTAACTTTCCGTTCCATGGAATCATTACTGTCTTCTCAGCGAAAGCATTCCTCCCTCTGGAACTGAGACCTCTAGGCCAGCAGAGCTTAAAGTCACAGGAACAGGAAGCAAAAATTTTGCTAGTGGGTCACTGAGGGCATATCCTTCTCTTCACCCTCCTCCCATAAGCTCTAAAGCTTCCTTCAACGTGCAGCTCCATGTCTGATATTTCAAGCCGCTTCCAAATTCCCCGGCGGGAGTCAGTCACTCCCTCGAGACCCCTTGTTTTCCACTGCATCGAAATGGTTTGTTTACTCATACAACAAGTTTCTCAGGGGCTTACTGTGTGTTAAGTACCCTGGCCCTTCCCCTTACAGAGTCCAGCATCTAGTGAAGCAAAAAGACACCAAAGACAACCCTCAGCCCAAGTGCTAGGAGTAATGATGGAGACATGCGAGGGACAGCCTGGGCCTGCTAAGGAAAGGCGCTTGTCATGGAGTGGACTGGACAGTGACTAAGGTTTTTTGGTGGGGGCAGAGTTGGGCCCCAAAACAAGCCTGGAAGAATGGATAGGAGTTATCCAGGTGCAGGAGTTGCAAAGAAGGCAGGGAGCAGGGAGCAGGAAGCAATGGCAGAGAGTCAGTGGGGTGCGGGCCAAGATGTGCCGAGGGCGTAACGGCACACCTGCCCACCGGGAGGATTGGAGGCCAGCCCCGGGAGAGGGCTGAATGACGGGTCTGGGGGACAGCAGCGCCTGTGAAGGGGCAGAGCTGGAGAGGCAGGGACAAGCCAGAGCACCGAGGACTCTGCACTCCATGTTAAGGAGGCAGAAGGGAGCCACTCGAAAGTTTGAGAGAATGAGTTACTTAGTCAGGTGTGCATTTTAGGCAGATCACTCGTGCTATAGTGTGGGAGACTGGTTAAGGAGGATGAGATCAGGTCAGACAGACTAGTTATAAGGGAATTACAATAATCCACAAAAGAGATATGGAAGACCTACACTAGGGGAGGGGTACCTGGAGTGCAGAAGTAGAGATGAGTGTGATGTTATTTCAAAGGCAAAATTGGGAAGACTTGATGTTTGATTGCAATGTGGGGGCTCAGGGAAGGAAGAGTCAACAGTGACTCCTGGGTTTCCAATGTGTCATATGTGCGGATGGTATGTCCCCATCAACTAGAACAGGTCTGATTTATTCACCTCTCCATCCTCAGAGACCAATAGAGTTTCTAAGATACAGCTAGTGCTTAGTAGTATTTATGGATGGATGAATGGATGAATGAATCAATCAATCAGTCAAGAACAGGGCCAGGGTCTTGCCTCAATGCCCAACTCTAAGGAGACATTTACACAGAGCACAGAGTGAACAGTGTCCTGGAGTTGGGCAGCTGGGGGCCCAGCGGGGGAACCCTCGGTTTGAGGATGGACCTCTGTCTCAGTAGCCTGAGCTTCACAGGTGAGTGCTAAATGAGGACTCAAACACAGCAAGGAGGGGAGGGTGCCAAATAACCACAGTAACAAGGACTTTGGTCCTTGTCACATTCAGGCTATAGACAGCTCATCAAGTCTCCGGGAGAAAAAATCCCACGAGCTAGATCTTGAGAAAGAGGAAAAGGTTGGAAACTTCAGAAAGCAAGAGACTGAACCGGACAAGATCAATGTTTACCAAGTCATTAAGAGCACACCTAACAGGGAGGTTCTGAGCCCTTTTCTTAGTTTAGAGAGGTTACGAGAGGTCAACTAAGTGGAAACTCTACTTCCTGCGAAAGGGACCACTTGGGCTGTGGATCCTCTTCCATTGAGCGGAGGTAAGATCAAAGACCACAGTAGCTTGTAAAACGTGTTAAATGGACTGTGGCTAATAAACCAGGAGTCGCTTGGGTATTTGTGACACAGCTCTTACACGGGATGGGGTAACCGAATGCTTTCACCCTTCATCCTTTTCCCTTGTTGCTCTCACCGAGAACTCCTCCATGGGCTTCCCTGGGGGACTTCTCAGCTGAGTGCCCCAGAACAAGGTTGTGAACTCTCATTCTTCAGACTCCTCTCTGTAGAACAGGCGCAGTAATAACCGCTGTGGAGGGCTGAGGTAACACATATAGTACGTGTTCAATAAATGTCAGATTTTATCCTCAGAGGTAGAGCCCTACTGTTATCTTACAACAGATCAACCTTTCGGAGTTGCCCATTCTCTCTCTCTCTCTCTCTCTGTCACACACACAGAGATGTATGACCATGTTTTCCTGTAGATACTGAGGATTTTCACCTACAGCATGTGAATTTTTGTCTCTAACTTAAGCCTGCAATTCAGATTGGAGATATGCACACTGCACTGCTTACAAGCTGGGCTCAGGACTGACTCCCCTCCAGGACCACCCAGGAGTCTGAGCAGCCACAGGACGCCTGCAGCTTGTTGACTTAAGAATATGAGCCATTGGAATGCACTACACCTGTCTGTACTGGCTACCTAGCCTTTTAGTCCTTCAAGGTGTTTAATTTAATCTGCAGAACTCTATACAGTGGGACCCTCATTCCCTCTGAGGTTATTGCTTGCTTTTATAACATCAAGCTAGGAAGTTATAAAATTGCAGAGTATGGGAAAAATACCAAGGGCCTAACCTTGGTTTGACCACCTACCAACTGTGTGGTCTTGAGAAAATCATTTCGCTTCTCTAAGCCTCAGTTTCCTGGCCTATAAAATGGGGCTTATGATCCCCGCTGATCTCTCAAATTATATTACAAGGATCCTCATATAATAAGGATCAAGAAAATATTTTGTACAGTATAAACAATTATATAAAATCATTCATATTTCTGCAATACTGGGTAGCTTTGGGGACGCTATGCTCCAAGAACACAACAGAAAGCCATTTCTGACTTGCACAAAGTCAAACGTGGGTTGGGAGGCTCTAGAAAGAATTCTCCTCCCTGCAGAGATTCTGGGGCCCCGGCTCTCTCCAATGTGGCTTCCAGGGTCCCTGTGACAGAGGAGGAGAGGGACGGCGGTCCACCCAGGATGTTAATAATGGTCATGCCTGTAGTTGGTTGTGCATCACTTCTGCCTCCCTCCCATGGGAAGAACCCAATCATGGGCCCAACCGATTGTCTGCGAGGGTGGGAAAGTTAGGGGAGTCCATGGACTGATTGGTGAATGTGCTACACCTGCGCTAATGACAAAGAATTCGCATATTTAGGAAAATGCAAGACAGAGTACGAAGATCTTAAAAGCAGACAAGCCTGGCTTCAAAACCAAGTTTTGTTGCTTACTCACTGTGTGAATAGTTGGCTTCACTTTTCAGAACCCCAGTTTCCTCATCTTTAAAATGGGGGCGTTAACATAACCTACCTCATTAGTTTTGTTGTAAGGATACACGGGGCAACGCATGTAAAGTACTTCGCGTCTGACACATAAGACATGTTTTATAAATTGTGACTATTTCTTTTGTTTTTACTCGGGTCTCTAAACATTGAAACCGCTGCTCTACTTCTATATTCATGGCCAACTTGAGAAGGAAAAATGTAAAGCATCTGTTACACTTGCTAACTTCCACCCTCGGAATACATTATTGCTAGTAATACTGATCAAAATACCCTTCGAAAAGAAACAATCGACTAGGGGGACACTCATTTATCAAATGAGCATCTTGCACTATGTTCCAGGCAGGCACCAAGACCAGGGCTCTCACTATTCCACTGAACAGTGGTCCGTGGAGGGGAGGAGGGAAGGAGGCGGAGCTCAGGCAGGAATGCGAGTGAAGCTTCGCTCACTGGCCCGCCGCTCACCTCCACGGCCTGGGGACTGGGGACCCCTGCCATTGAACCCCTGTGTGCAAATTAGAAAGAAGTACTTCCTCTCAGTGTACGGTAATCCCATGGGGCCCGCTGCCTGACGAGTGTGGATTTTATTCACTCCTCAGCCAGGCACCCCTGTGCAGTGACCAGCCTGCACGGCTCTAACCCAGCAGCCCTGCCAGAGATTCATAAGGAAGAACACTTAGTCCTGCTCTCCAGGAGCTCACCAGGAAGCCGTGGGAAGACAGATCCTCAACCAACAAACACTACTCCACCGTAGAGCAGAGAAGAGAGCGAAAATACTTTTATAGACAAAAGATAACAAGTTGCCATTTCTTCCTTCTCTCTTCCTATAAATGAGCCTGTCTCGGACTGTAGTGACTTCTGGTCTCCGATGGTCCATACGGAGTTAATAGGAATCAGTGCGTTTGACCTCCCTGAACGGAGACCCATCAAAGCCCAAGATACATGAGTTTATCATTCTAGTTTGGTCTAATTGAGATGCACATCAGATCCTTCCTCCAGAGAGCCTGCAGACTGTTTTCAAGTCTCTCTCCAGCTCTTTTACTAACAGGTGTTTTACTTTGGAGGACTCGCTTACCTCCTCGTGCCTCAGTTTCCCCTAGCATAGGATAGACATGGTATACTAGTCACAAGTATATTAAGGGGGATTAAGAAAAACATCATGGGCTTTAAAAATTATTAACGAATACAAATGCAAAGAGGTTGCTGTTATTTTATGTGTATAACTGATGAACTCTTGTAGCATCAGCAGTCATATCGTTTGTGAGATAGCTTTAGAATGTATCTTATTCGCTCTAAGCACTTTCTTCAGGTGAGGATAAAGTGGGTGCTGGAGTTTGCTGCTAAGAATTACACTGTGACAAGGAAGTAATGCTGATAAACAGTAGCACAAATAATTCAGAAGTCTTATTTTTTGTCCTCCTGTAACTAGAAGGCACAGTGCTACTACCGTGGCCATACATTTAGAGGCCCAAGCTCTTTCTATCTCTTCTCTCAGCTATTCTTAGTTTCTGCTGTCACCTCAGAGTGACACCCTCGAGCACTGCATTCTCATTCCAGGTAGGAAGAAGAAGGGAAAAGGGTGTCCCCCACCCCTCTTCAGAAAACATCACTTATTAGTGCATTTGCTTCTCATTGGCCAAAGGAGTGTCACATGACAACTCCTTTCTGCAAGGGAACCTGGGAAATGTAGGTTTTCAGCTGAGCACGTGGTTCTGTTAGTAGCAAGGGAAGAATGGATATTGGGTAGGCAACTAGGAGTGTAGATCAGACAATGTATGTGACCCATTGATTAAGACAAGGAATAAAGGAGTGATGAAATGTATACGGGGTAATTTCCCGTATCAGTCATCTAGTCCCATAATAACGCTGCCTTCCCATCATGAAACCTCAGTGACACACAACAATTAACACCTAAAGTCAGCTGGGGGTCAGCTACGTGGCTCCACTAAGGTTGGCTGGGCTTACGCCCATGTCTAGCCTTTAGCTGATCTAGCCTGGCTTTGGCTACAAAACTGCGGTGACTCAGCTCTGCTCCTCAGTGTCTGTGGCTCCAACAGGCTGGCTGGAGCATGTTGTCATGGCAATAGGTGCCCGAGACAAAGAGGAAACGTGAAAAGCCTCTTGAGGTCTAGCTTTAGAATAGATACACATCATCTCCACTTTACCCTGTTGTCCAAAACAAGTTCAGGACTAAGCCCAGAGATAGCCAAGGAGGTGACAATACAAAGTTACATGGCAAAGGATATGGATACAGGAGGGTTGAAGAACTAGGGTCATTTTTACAATCTTATCGTCCCCACTCCATGGACCCTCAGATCCACCGGCTCAAAGAAGCACTAAGCGGCTAAAAACTTCTCTAGGCAGTAGGGTTCGTCACACTCACACACACTCACGGGTCTGCTGCTCTGTCCAAGCAGCAGCATCATATTATGTCTTATCTGGGGAGTTCCATGTCTTCCCCAGAAAGTGGAGAGCTAATGTCAGAATTTTCAAGAGGCAGACGAGCCCAGATGACAAAGGCTGCATCGGGGTGAGGAGGAGGAGTACAAATCTTTCAGCTGCAGAAATGGCCCTCCACCTGAACTTGTCTCTTCACCTAAACTTAGAACTAACATAAAATTAAGCCCGTTTCGAAGCTGCCTTCTCTGCACAGAGCTGCTATTGTGTGGTGGGTGGTACAGATTTAGCTAACCCTACAAAATCCATTTCCCTGGGCACATCCTGCACGGTTTCCATGACTGCTGGTGGTAAAACACCCAAATGCAGCTCCTTCGTCAAATAGCACTGCCACTGAACCCCCTTCCTCCTAGAGGCACGCCCTGGAGGGGAGATTTTTCCTCTGGGTCTTGGGCTTCCTCTGGGGTTCATGGTCACATTGGTCACAGCAAGGGGAGAAGAAAACACGAGAGAAAATGTGTGTCCAAAGGAAACAGTCAGGTGTGCAGAAATGGTGCTTGAAGACCAGCTTAAGGGAACCCAACAAGGACCTTCCTTCTCTATGGGGGAGACTAACAAGAACACCGTCAGCGGAAGGCTCGCCCTAGGAGGAAGAAAACTAGATGGCAAGAGGCCTGAGTTCTACTTTAGATAAATGAGTACCTCTATCTGGGCCTCGGTTTCCCCAAACAAGCAGGTGGAACTGGGGCTTGAGGACACTGAAGTCCCTTCCAGGCCTTGGAGTCTATTTGCAGAAACCCAGGAGGTCACCAGCTCCAGGAATTTGCATGGGACTACATGTGTATCCCCATCTGAAAGGGGAAAAGATGACCAGACAATTGGGTGTTGGGACAACTGGGGAATAGTAAGAGCTCCCAGCCCAGGAGAGTGGGCCCCTGCCCATAAGCCCTTGGGAAGGTCATGGGGCGTCCCTGAAATGGGCCATCAGAGAGAGGGGGAAATAGCTCCATGAGGGTATGTTTTGAAAAAGGGGGATTCAAAAAACAAACTGCTTCCGGACTCCAGGGGAGCCGGGGCACAGAATGCTCTCTGAGCACAGGTGAGAAGCATTCACAGGAGACAACCTCAGTTCCCAGACCAAAAACGGGTGACCACGTCCAACAGCAACAGCCAGACGGCATTTTTTCACTTGACACGCAATTCTAAGAGGAGAAGGGATTATTGAGTTCAGTAGTTCAATGCAGGGTTTCAGAAAGAACCCTTAAATAATTGGGCCTCGACATCCATTCATTGACTTAATATGACCCGATCATCCTCTATATGCCAGTCACACATGAGTTGTCTTTTCCCCTTCCTGTCTTTGTGACATGGATGACAAATGCCATCACCTCTCAGTCGCGGGGTGGAGACTCCAGCCAAGGAGACACGACAGAGGCAGGATTCGTCCTGACCAGAAATGCAACAGGGAGGCCTCTTGTTTCTCCAGCTTCGCTGGTAGAACACATGTCCTGCCCTGAAATGCTATCTACAGTTGGGCGCGGGAACAAAAGCAGCGGGGGTGGAGTTTTAGAATTAGCGTTCTAGGATAGGGAGCTGGTGGGAGAAGGGGATGAAAAGAAGGATCTTGGAAGAACTCCAGCTACTTAATTCCAGCTTTTTCATTCCAATTTGGTGATCTGAGACAGGCACATTGATTCACAACTTTATAGTTTTTATTCAGCATTGATTTATGGGTTAACCAATCTGGGCCTAATCAGTTGGAGAAGGGTTGGGTTTTTTGGTCCAATAATGTCATATTTATGAGCCTATGAAGTGCACCACGCTGCTGCCCTGCCTGGAGACAATAGAACAGAACTTCGAAGATCTCAGCGAGGCAAGCTCACGGACCGTGTTCTGCTCCCAGACCAGGCTTACAGCTCCGCTGCGCGTTAAAGGCTCCTGGTGTCATCTTGTATTTAAACTGCAAACTGCCTGCCCATGAATCTTGACCGGCTGTGAAGGACTCCGACAGTTTTGAATGTTCCTGGTTCCCTCTCCCTGTCGCCGCCCCCCACCCCTTTTTTTGGATTGTAGAGTAGCCAGCCCAAGGCTGGGGCTTCAGGCACTGCTGGGTGCTCACTCTCGGCTCATTCAGCTGCGGAGGCCGGGGCGGCATTTGAATGTGCCCTGAGAGAAGCCCAGGCAAGGCTATGCAGAGTTCAGTGGGTTACTGTGTGCTTCCGGCTCTGTCTGTGGTTATTCTGGTTCAGTGGCTATAAAGAAGTGAGCAGCCTAGAGAGACGGGAACTAGTTGAGAAGTCTGCATGGTGGGGAGGAAATACAGGTGGTCAGATCAGGGTAAAGAAAGTCAGCTGAGGGTGAAGAAAGTTCCCTTGTCCCTGTCTGGGCAGTTGTCTGTTCTCAGGCCCCACCACCAGTCAGCCCTGGCCAAGTCTTCGGCAGGGTGCCTCTGGGCAGCGGTGCCCTGCCGCCCTGCTCTTTGTGGGTCCCACCAGTGAGTGTCCCCTGTTCACCTTTGGAAGTCTCCTTACCGCTTGATTTCTCCAGAGAAGAGAAAAGTCTAGCAACAGCAAGACACCACTCGGAAAAGTCCCAAGCATCTGACGGATGAATGAAGAAAGCTGCAGGTTCTGAATTTCTGAGTCAGAACCCTCTAGAGATGACTGGGTCTCCCTGGAAAGAGGAGTCTCCAGCATCCTAGGAAGATTATTGACTGTCGTCAGATGCACAGTCAAAGGATCATGGAGACCGGGGATAGGCAAACTTCTTCTGCAAAGGGTCAGATAGTAAATATTTGGAGCTTTCAGATCACACACGGTCTCTGTCACTCATTCTGTTTTCACAGCGACTTAAAAATGTAAAAGTCATTCTTAGGTGACAAACTGAATTAGAACAGGTTACAGGCTATAGTCTACAGACTCTTGGTTTAGAAAACTAAAAAAAAATTTTTTTTTCATTAAAAAGTTTTGATCCACCCTCCGTACGTGCATGTGTGTGTTGAGCGCAAGTGTCCACTGTGAGCGGCACCAGCTGTGTCGGGGGAGGCGGACTGGCAGCCCCAGGCAGCCCCGTTCCCCACTGGAAGCATCCACTCAGAGGGAGCCAGACGTGCAGCGAGGGAAAGAGCACGGAACCCAGGAGGCACGAGCTCCGGAACCAGCCCAACGCCACATCTGCTCGGTGCCCCTGAGCAAGCCCCTCAACCTAGGTAACCTTCCCGTCCGATGCACAGTGAAGAGCGTCAGGCCAGGTGCTGTCCGAGCCCCCTCCTAAATGTGATGTTCCACATAGCCATCTCGAATGCTTTTTGTAGCAAAGTGGAATATGAAAGGGGGGAGTGGATGAAATCTGTCAGATCTGTTCATTCCAGCTCAAGGCCCAGCCGAGTTTGAGGCGACTACCCTCACATCAGAGAACCCTGGAGTCGCTCAACCGAGGCCCTCTTGGGGAGACACAGGAGGAATGCTCTGTGCCAGCCATCCCTGCCATCTCACCGTAGAAACACAAGGGGTGCAGCCCCTCCATGCCAAGAATCCGGGCAGCTGAGCGAGCCATGCCATCGTGGGCAGACAGCGAGGCTCCTGGAAAACAAGCAAAGGCGAGGCCCGGAAGGGACAGCGGAGGCGGGTCATCGTGACCTTCCCTCCTGGGGCAGCACCAGACTGGTAGTCGGACAGGTCTTCCTCTCCATCCAGGCAGCCTGGGCAGCCCTCAGGAAGCAAGAGGTGGAGCCCACCGCTGCCAGGCTGGTCCCCATCAACCTTTACTCAGCACCAGCTCCGTGCCTGAATGGTGTCGGCATGGCAGGGCCGGGGTAAACAGGCTGCTCCAGACCAGGCAGCCGGGCGAGAGAGCAGTGGGCACCAGAAACAGCACTCGGTGCAGCTGGGAGAGAAAAGCTGGAGCTGAGAGCCTAGGAAGATGTTCCTGGTGGCCTCTCAGCAGAGGCTTTGCAAATTTGCTTTGTGGAAATGGCCTCGCCCCACTGGGTGCCCACCAGCCTCATCTACGAAAGCCAAGGTGGCAGAGTCAGCCTGCTTTCTGCTCGCTGGGGCCCTTGCTCTGTAGAAGGTGTAGCAAGTATGCTAGGGACTCAGGGTGCCAATGGAGGCACCACAGAAACTGCAGCAATTCTTGCATTTTTCTGGTTCACTAAGCAGAGTTGGTTGTTTAAGTCAGGTAGCCTGAGGAAATAAGGAGTGAGAGAAAAAAAGTACAATGACGGCCAAGTCACCTTGTACAGGTCATGTGGTTAACAACATTGACCTGAAAGGACCTGAAGGCTATTGGTATTGTGCTTTGGAACCACCAAGTCGTCACAACCCTCCTGGCCTTTCTCCTCATCCACTCTTTACTGTACCCTGTGTTTTCCTCCACAGTCTCCCTCTCTCTTCCTCCTCTGTCCCGATGTCCCATAGGTACAACTTCAGGTGTGCTGTGGCCCAGTGGGGGAGGAGCAGGAAGGGATTGGGGAAGGTCCCAGTGTTCTGGTTTACTGTTCCAGTTTGATGACGTTTTCTTACAATGTAGTTTATTGATTATGGTATTACCGTTGTCCCATTTTTTCTCCCCTTTATTCCCCTCCACCCTGTACCACCCCTCCTACCAGCATTCTACTACCTTAGTTCATGTCCATGGGTCATACATGTAAGTTCTTTGGCTTCTCCATTTCCTATACTACTCTTAACCTCCTCTGTCTATCTTCTACCTACCACTTATGCTACTTATTCTCTGTACCTTTTCCCCCTCTCTCCCCCTCCCACCCGCCCTGCTGATAACCCTCCATGTGATCTCCATTTCTGTGATTCTGTTCCTGGTCTAGTTGTTTGCTTAGTTTGTTTTTGTTTTAGGTTCGGTTGTTAATAGCTGTGAGTTTGCTGACACTTTACTGTTCACAGTTTTGATCTTCTTTTTCTTAGATAAGTCTCTTTAACATTTCACATAATAAGGGCTCGGTGATGATGAACTCCTTTAACTTGACCTTATCTGGGAGGCACTTTATCTGCCCTTCCATTCTAAATGATAGCTTTGCTGGGTAGAATAATCTTGGATGTAGGTCCTTGCCTTTTGTGACTTCAAACACTTCTTTCCAGCCCCTTCTTGCCTATAAGGTTTCTTTAGAGAAATCAGCTGACAATCTTATGGGAACCCTTTTGTAGGTAATTGTCTCCTTTTCTCTTGCTGCTTTTAAGATTCTCTCCTTATCTTTAATCTTGGGTATGTAAACTATGCTGTGTCTTGGTGTGTGCTTCATTGGGTTCAACTTCTTTGGGACTCTCTGAGCTTCCTGGACTTCCTGAAAGTCTATTTCCTTTGCCAGATTGGAGAAGTTCTCCTTCATTATTTGTTCAAATAAATTTTCAATTTCTTGCTCTTCCTCTTCTCCTTCTGGCACCCCTATGATTCAGAAGTTGGAACATTTGAAGTTGTCCCAGAGGTTCCTAAGCCTCTCCTCATTTTTTGAATTCTTGTTTCTTCATTCTGTTCTGGTTGAATGTTTATTTCTTCCTTCTGCTCCAAATCATTAATTTGAGTCCTGGTTTCCTTCCCTTCATGGTTGGTTCCCTATATATTTTTCTTATTTCACTTTGCATAGCCTTCACTTCTTCCTCTATTTTGTAACCATATCCAACCATTTCTGTGAGCACCCTGATTACTAGTGTTTTAACTCTGCATCTGATAGGTTGCCTGTGTCTTCATCACTTAGTTCTATTTTTTGAGCTTGGATTTGTTCTTTCGTTTGGGCTATATTTTTTTTGTCTCTGTTGCCTGTTGTGTTGTAAAGGGCAGAGACTTAGGTATTCGCCAGGGTGGGACAACCATGTCACTGCATCACGGTGCTGTATGTGGGCGAGGGGGTCTGAGAGGGAACAAGGCTGCTTGTTCGGCTCTCCTCGGGCTTTCAGTCACTTCCCCCTCTACCCACAAGCAAATTGGGACCTTCTGGTGCTGGTTCCCACGTGGGTGGGTTTGTGTGCATTCCAGGACCCTGTGGGTCTCTCCAATAAACTCTCCTGTGAGGCTGGGCACTTCTCTCACCCCCTCAACCCCCATAGGTTTCTTAAGTCAAAGGTTTTGAGGTTCTTTTTTCTCACACTGGAACCCTGGGTTGCTTGATCTGTCCTGCTCCCCAGTTGTTCCTCCCAGTTTATCTTCACACGAATGTGCGACCACCCAGTCTGCCAGCTGCCGCCTTGCTGCAAGTCCTCTCTGCCCCAGCTGCCCATCTCCGCCCCTCCTATTGGTCTGAATGAATATTTTTTAACTCCTTGGTTGTCGGACTTCCATACAGTTTGATTTTCTGGCAGTTCCGGTTATTTTTTGTTTTTAAATTTATTGTTGTCCTTCTTTTGGTTGTGTCAGGAAGCAAAGTTTCTACCTATGCCTCCATCTTGGCCAGAAGTCCCATTTTCTTATTTCTGAGAGACGTGTTACTTCCAGAGAGCAACTCTGGTGCCACCCCAGGGACTGACCACCAGAGCCAGTTTGGCAGTCCAGGGTCTCTGACCTACATCTGAGTGGGAGAAGGCCTCTGTGAGAGGCAGCCCCGAGGGGTGGTACAGCCAGGGACTTGGAGGCAGACAAATCCAGGCCCTGTCAGTTACCAGCTATGTGACCACGGGCAAGTCACAAGATGTCTTTGTGCCGCACTTTCCTGGTCAGTGAGATGGACTTATAAGCCCTTGCGCCCAACCTCGCCTACAGGGTTACTGTGAGAAACGGATGAGTTACTGTATATAGAGCACTCGGCACAGGGTCAGACGTGATAGCAGCCAGATAAAGGTTAGGGCAGATATCCTTTAGATAACGGAACACGGCTGAGGGCAAGTCCCAGAGCTGGCTTCCTGTCTCCCAGGGTGACAGCACACCCGTTAACCTGTTGTTACCCAGGGCCCAACAGCCCACCGAAAAGGCTCAGAGACTCAACCCGTGGGCTCTCTGCAGCAGAGACATCTCTCGGGGACAGTCTCCCACTGCCACACTCACTCTCAATTGCCGAGCTATACCAGTGAGAGAGCCAGGTGCCTGTGTCCACCTGTGGCTGGGTCCAGAGGGGCAAGCCCTCTCTCCTGCAGCCCGAGCACTACCCACAGTGCCTGGTGTTCAGAGTGCTCAGGGCTGACCAAGCCTGCCCTCTGACAGACAGCTGCTATCTTTAGCTAGACCACTGCTTTGAATTAAGTCACTGCTGGTGCTTGTCATTTGCCTGTCTGCCATCAGCTGTGCTCCCATCCTTCTCTGCTCTGTTCTCTGTCACAGGGGCTAGGACCCCGAGAACTGCATTTCCTAGACTCCCTCCTGCAGCCTTCCCATGAGGTTCTGGGAAGGGGAGACACTGGCAGGGCCTCCCTTCTGATCTCTGGTGGGGCTCCCAGGCAGCAGTGGTAGCATTGGTGACGTCCAAGGGGGACGGGGCAGTGGCTGCAGTGGCGGGGGCCCTGGCCCAGCAGTGTCAGTCCTGGGTTCCTGCTGAAGCAACTCACGTCTCAGCCAGGGCTTTGGAATCACACTGGTCCTGTGTCCCCTCAGCCCCTCCAGCCCAGGGCAGGTAGCGCTTTCCTGCAGCTGCTCGTCTGTGGGTTCCATACCTCTCCCCATTCTTCCCAACAGTGACATGCCTCTTTGATTCCTCGGTGACATCTCCTCTGTGTAAAAAACCTAGATGGTTCCGTTTCCTGGCCAAACCCAGACTAATGTACCATCTGAGTGATCATCCAAGATTCGCCTCTTCAGGGTGGCCTGCACATCTCTGATTCTGGCCCACTACGTGCTGGCCCACTATGTGATTTCAAAGGTTAATCTCCAGAAGGCTGCCTTATTTTTATTTCTGCTTTTTCCAGGTTCTTCAGTGGAACCACCCCAAGGCCCCTGTGTTCCTCCTACCGTTCATTCACTTCCCCTTTTTCAACCTAATGAAGCCACAGCAGCAACCTAAAACAAGAAGTATGCCCTTTGACCCAGCAATCACACCTCTAGGAATTTACCTAAAGAAAAATTACAGAAGAGCAAACTCATGCATGGCCCAGGTAGTCATTACAGCCCTGCTTTTAATCATGACAAATTGGAAGCGTAAATAGGATACCATGTATGTCAATTTTGCTTCATATATAACGTCTATTTTTACCATCTATTATCAAGTTTAAAAACAAAACAGGCTACAGGACAGCAGGAATAGTGTGGTCACAGTTAAGGAGAACTGCACACACATGGATGCATTTGTATGGAGACACAGATGTTTCAAATAGTAATTGCCAAAACATCTCTTGGGGGTGGAATTTTGGGTGGGTTTTATTTTCTTCTTTGTTCTCCTCTGTATTGTCTGAATTGTTACAATTGGCATGTCCCTTTTACTAAATACTGTTTTATTTTTAAAGGCAGTATGCTGGGGTAACAGCAGCGAACAAAACAGACAAAAATTCCTTCCCTCATGGAGCTGACATTCATTCTAATGACAAAAAATAAAGCAGGACACATAGCGTGTGAGGTGGTGTTTAGTGAGAGGTTAAAAAAGAAGAGTAAGAGACACACCTGGGGAATGAAAGGTTAGGGGAAGGTTTACCCCTTTTAAAAGGATGGTGGTGTTTGAGCAAGAACCTGAAGGAGGTAAGGGAGCGAGCCATGTGATAGAGCTAGGGGAAGAGTAGTCCAGGCTGCAGAAGTAGCCAGTGCAAAGGCCCTGTGGTGCGTGGGAGAAGCAGCCAGGAGGCTTGTGTGACTAGAGCGGGGACAAGTGTTAAGAGATGTTGTCCGGCAGATAATAGGAGACTAGATTATGTAAAACTTTGGCTCTTACTCTGAGTAAGAGAGAAGCCACTGGAAGGCCTTGTGAAGGGAGTAAGCTGGTCAGAAATATTGTAGAAGACCACCTTGGCTGCTCCGTGATGATAGGGAGGGAGCAGGAGACCAGTTGGGGGCTATCGCAGTAACTCGGGTAAGAGGATAGTGGCTTGGACCAGATGGTAGCAATGGAGGTGGTGAGAAGTGGTTGGATAATGGGAGTCTTTAAAAGGTAGAAACAATGTGGTTTGCTGTTGGATTGGTGTGGGCATGAGAGACACAGAAGAGCCAAGGGTTGCCTCAAAATTAGAGGGAAAGGGTCCTTAAATCACCGCCCCATCCAGGGTAGACCCCCTTCTGCTGCAGCGTCAGTAGCTCCCCATCTGTTCTCCGCTTGAATGCCTTCAGACACAGGCCCCTCATTACCTCACAAAGATGAGCTGCTGTAACTGCTGCTCGACTCCTCCTTGGCTTATGCCTGCTATTCTCTGCCGTAGGATCTATGCCGACTTTCAGCTTGCCACCTTGAGCCACCATGCGCTTATCTTCTGCTGTGCCAACCCTAACAGCTCCCTAAGCTTCGGGGAAAACCAGGGTCAGAACGGTTTATTATCATTTAGAGGGAAGTTTTGATCTAAAATCTACAAAACTAGTTTCCCTTTTTTCTGCAGAGCCCCTTCAAATTTTGATTTTTTTTTGTTTTAAACTGAATTCTATCCCCCACCCCTTAACCTCCTGTACATGGGTAGATTTCCCCGACTCTACCTTCTGCAAGGTGTGAAGGCCAGTCCTGCTTCTCCATCCCCCCCAGCCCCTTCTCCAAAACCCTAGACCAGGCCCAAAGCCTAAGGCCCTGCTCACCCAGGACCGGAGCTCAGAGTTCTCCCTGCTGCTCTCTCTGGTGGAGTGAGTGTGGTGTCAACTCCTTCCTTGGGTTTCTTCAATCTGAATATCACACACACACACACACACACACACACACACACACACACAGGGATCTGACAGAAGGGGCATGCAGTCACTGTGACTGAATGTAAGGCTTATACGCCAGCCCCTGTTTGTTCCTGAAAGGTTTAGTTTTGGCATTTTTATTTCTAATCTAATACAAAAGAAATCAGTTAAAAATTAGAAGGAAAGACTGTTCGAATGAGCCAGTGACTGAAAACCTGGTGCTGGTGCTCCCGGACGCTGCAGTTAGACACCAGTTTAACCGTTTCTCCAGCTAGAGGACAGAACGCAGGATGGTCAACGGTGGGCCGTGGGTTCTCTTCCTGGAAAAAAGGGGGGTGCTTTTCCCTCAGAGGTGGAAGGGCAGCTCAGACCTGAGTGTGTGACTCTCAGTCCACCACAGGCCTCCTGACCCAGGACCAGGACAGAGGAAGCAACAATGCCCACTAGCCATACAGGGGCATTTGAAGGGCTCTCTCTGGAGGGCAAAGCCCCATCACCTCCCAGCCTGATTCTGACAGGCCCAGACGGGATAGATGCTCTCATGTTCATTTGATGAAGATGAAGAGACTGGGGCACAGAGGGGTCAGATAACTCTCCCAAAGTCAAACTCCGAAAGCCTGGCCTCCATGTGACTGCCATTGTCACCACCCTCTGCTGCTTCCCCAGCTCCAGATTGTTGACACACTAGAACCTGATAATCCCTCTCTGTGAGAGACACTAACTTGGCTGGAGCTTCTGCAAGAAGGGACCCTGATTCTATTCATTTTTGTGTCCCTAGGGTCACCAGCAGTGTAGACATTCAATTAATATTTGTTGACACTTCTTTAGAATGTGGGGCTAGACCTAATACACCCTCACTTTAGAAAAAATACTCCCCCCAGGAGAGGCAGTGAAAATTTTAGTAAGAGACTGAGAAACCCAGGCCACTGTGGGGTGCAAAGACAAGCGGCATTCCTAGGGAACAGTGGCATCTTGAACCAGCAGGAATCCCACAGCGGGCAGCGCCTCCCCTACTAGCTCGCTACTCATTGTGTCTTGAGCCAGCATCCCCCTGGAGCTGAGTGGGAATGCTGAGTCCCAGGTCCCACCCCAGAGCTGCTGAAGCAGAATGTGCGTCGTAACCAGCTCTCCAGGTGGTTCCTGCCTGCAGAGACCAGACAACCACCGGCACAACAGCTGTGAGCCCTGCACATGTTCCTGCAAGTGTTCCAGGGTGGGATTTTACTCCGTGCGTGCAATCTGCTTTCCGACCCCTCGTCTGTTTCTGGAAAAAAGAGCAGTATATCTGCTTTTGGCAAATGATCACGTTTTATTAAAATTCTAATTCAAATAGGAAGGTGAGAAAAACTGTGCCTCGTTAGGGAAATCAGATCCTGGAGGCCACAGGTTATTCCAGATTTCTGCAATTCCAGTTGGCCTCAGCCAGGGCACACTGGCAACATCTGGAGACACTTTTTGGCCATCACAGTGTGTGCTGGGGCGGGGGGCTTCCTAGTGTTCAGTACGGAGAGGCCAGGGATTTGGGCTTCCTCTGCATGGCCAATCACTCTGTCGGTTTCCACTCCAACCCAGAGAAAAGGGGTGGATTTACCAAATTAGGGAGATCCGGAAGTTTTAGAATAGAATCAGGAGAACCTTTAGAAGCTTGTTCTTCACAAGCATAAGAAAACTTGAGACAAGACTCAAGGACAAGGGAGGGCTTGGACAAGAAACTAAGAACAGAAAGAGTGGGGTGCCTGCAGAGGAAGAAATGTAGCAGAAAGAGGCCAAGACCAGAGGGTGTCAGTAACATTTTTGTTTATTACACAAAATACTTTCTAATTCATAAGACTTAAATACCCCACCCTTCTCCAAACACATCACTTTTTTTCACTTCTCTATTTTCCAAACGTCTTGAAATGTGGTTATGATAAGAAAAAGTCAATTTTCCCCAACCATTTTCAAAGAAACATGTAAAAGTCACCACAGACCAGATACACCATCAACAATCCCAGAAAGGAAGACTGGAGCTGCCCTTTAACGATCGTTTTTGCAACATGCTTTGCACCTGCCCTCCCTCCACATTACCCAGAAGTCACAGGTGTGGAATGTGACAGCCTGGTTCTCTGAGCATTTTTCCCACGATCCCACCCCACCAACCGTCTTGGGGCGCTTTTCCTGCCAGAAGCTCAAGCCCTTTTCCAGAACAAGAGAAGGACATTGGAAGGGCAGGAGAGCACAGTGGAGTGGGGCAGGCGGACGCAAGAGCGCTGAGAAAGCCTCTATGGGAGAGGGTGTGCGAAGCGCCATCATTTCAGATGGGAATGCAAGCGAAGGTCCTCGGCCAAGGTGGTTGATCAGAGTAATCCCCTCTTCTGCTGGGTTTGCGTGGCTCACGGGTGACGGACAGGTGGGGATGCCTGGTGGCCTCAGGGATCCCGTTACTGAGCGTGGCTCGGACGCACAGTCGGTGCCAGCTGCATTAGTTGGCATCCGCAGCGTCCGGCGAAGGCTGGGGCTGAGGTCCCAGGGACGAAGCCAATTTGGTGAGGGCCCTCGCTATGACGTCCAGGTGGCCGTTCATCGTCCGCAACTCCACCAGGATGTCCCCGACATTGGCTTCCAAGCTCGCAGGGGCGGTGGGCGGAGCACAGGGCGGCGGAGAGGCGCCCTTGTCCTCTGCGCCCTCCTCCCTGCCCGCCGCGCTCACGCCCGGGGCGCGGCCCCTTTCGGAGCCCTGGGCTGGCGCGGGCCGCTCCTGCTCATCCCCCCGGATGCCAGGAGGGGTAGCCGAGGGGCAGCCCGGCAGCCAGTCGAGGAGGCGCGGGGCAGCCTCTGGAGAAGAGGCGACCACCGAGTAGAGGCCAGCGCGCCGAGGGGCGCAGGAGCCAGGAGGCGCAGGGGCTGCCGGAAACGGTGGGGGCAGCAGCGGGGGCAACACGGAGCGGCCGGGAGAAAACGCCTGGGGCTCGCAGGAGGAGGAGGGGGAAGGCAGGGCGGCGGTGGAGGGGCCGGGCTCCTCCGAAGAGAGGAACAAGGTGGTCGAAGACTGGGAGTCCAAGGTACTGGGCTCTGAATCTGCCAGGGAAGAAACGAGAAAGGATCACTCAGGCATTTATCGTCGACTGTCGGCCCAGCTCCTCCCTAGGTACTGAGGAACTGAGGAAGGAACTGAACGAGAAGATGACGGCTTATTTCCTACACCCAAACTTGAAGTCTACTAAGGAAGAGAGGGTTATAGGAGCAGTGAATGTGTCAAAGAACAAAGCGGGAGAGCTGTGGAGCCCAGCCCTGGGATTGGGAGGCAGGAGGATCACCGACCATCCTTGCCTTCCCGGGCACGAGACTCTCCACTCGGGTCCAGAGAGGTGGCACCTCCGTGGAGACTGGGAGAGAGCTCCTGGCCGGGGCCTGTCTGGAGGCAGTCTTGCCAAGGACAGCGGGTGCAGACCGTGAACGGAAGGGCCTTCCCCACTCTTCCCAGAATCAGAAGTGGGTGAAACAAACAGTCCCCTCCACTGTCCCGCACTGTTCCAGCCAATCCAAGCTGGCCAAGAGCCGGGAGACAGTGCTGATTCTCAGTCTGCCAGAAAGTGCCCTGGCACCTTGGGCCAGTCCCATCCCCGCTTGGGGACTTGGTTTCATTTCCCCATCTATACAAAAAGGTTGGGCCCAGTGACCTCTGAGGACCCTCCCAGGACTGACCAACCAGCCCTCGAAGGTGTTCACTTTGAAACTTTGATCTAAGTCCACAGCGGGCAGCACTCCTTGCCTGGAAGCACCTGGCAAACCACCTTTTTTGCTGCTTCTCTCCCAGCTCCTTGCGTCTCCAGGTAGAAAGTGGGTGGCAGCCCGTGGGGACTGGGTGTGGGAGCAAATGTTACCAACCTCAGACCACAGGGCCCACATGGAGGCCAACGACCTCAGCTCAGCTGCGTCAGCCACCCTGCTCACCACCTTTGGATACACGGTCCCAGCTCGCTCTGGGAGCACTTCTGAGCCTTACCAGGGCCCAGTCTCGGGCCTGTCTCCCGACTCCAGCCACAGTGTCTGCTGTTGGCTTTCGGCATTCGTTGTATTTCTGGGTGCCCGCCTGTATGCCCTGCCCTCTGGGGGCTCCACGCCTTTCGAGGGCAGAGCTTGCTCGACTGCCTCTGTTATATTGGGGAGAGTGACGTGATGAAAGAGCACACGCATCCCCCATCGCATGCGAACATGTGCGCTCTTACCACTCATCACCGGTGGGCTGTTCCTTGTCTGCATCTGGCTGAGACTCGAGAAGCCCTAATCATCTGGTGAGAGCTTGTTCCCTCATCCGTCCTGACTTCAGCGCCCAGTAACGTTCTCACGGGCCCCAGATGTTAGGATATCTAACTTGTGTGGTTGGGAATTAATTCTTGAAGGGTCAGCCTTGGAGGAGAAGCCACCCGTGTGCCCGCAAACTGCTCTGGTAGAAACGTCACGGGTAATTTCTGCTGTTGGCTTCCACAGAACTGCCTGTCCTTCACCAGTCATAATGTCCTCAGGTTTCTGTGATGATCTTATTTGGTAAACCTAGACTCGCAGACACTTCTAAGCACGTAACGCCTGTGAGCTGAAAATGATGAAGGAGAACCTCTCCAAACTGTTTGATCTGGTTTTTCCTTGAGGAAAATGTTAATGAGCTTCACACATCCAACTTTTGCAGCAGACAAGAGCCCTTTATATTAAACCAAATAGAAGTCTCATGGGTGAAAAGAAATAGAGGCAAGCATACAGAATGTTCCGGGGCAGCGTTCCTCAAACTTGACTGCGCGTGCCATTCCCCGGGCACATCGTAAAAGGTCAGCTGTGAATCAGCCAGTCAGTGGTGAGGCCTGAGGCCCTGCATTTCTAGCCAGTTCCCAGGGGGTAAGGATGCTGCTTGCCCGGGCACCACACTCAGGGTAGCGAAGGTGTAGGCCAAACAGACAAGCTTGGCATATAAAGCATAGGATTTATGACTGCAGAAATTGGACTAACCAGGTGCAGAAGAGCAACCTGTGCATCTACTATGATCATGAAAATAGTAATAGTGTTGAGGCCGATGACCTCTCTCGGCTGCCAGGGGAACAAGAGAAGGGGCCTCTCCTGCCATTAGCTTAAGAACCTCCGGCAAAGCCTTGAAGGGTGAACACTGGCTTGGGGGAAAGGGGTCGTGGGGATTTCTTCAAGAAGAAAGCCTTTCACTGTTGTTCCAGCTAAAACTTCAAAAATCATCAAGTTGTCAGAACGCACCCCAACTAGACTGGCAACTAGAATGGAAACACAGAAGCACCTTTTTAACAAGCACATCGCCTCCCAGAACTTTCACCTGGCTGTCAGGAGACTCGGTTGCAGCCGCAGCTCGGCTAAAACCTGAGCGAAATGATTTGTAGGTCTCTTCCATCCACAACTGATCATTTTATCCCTGATTTGGGACATAAGCTTTTGAATCAACGACATACTTTTTATGCAGCTTCAGTGATGGCTACAAAATAAGATCAGGGTCTTGCTTTTATAGACATGGCTCTCTGCGGAGGCTGGGGGTTCTCAAGGGGCAGAGGGTCAATTAATCAGACTCCTTAATTCCTTCCTTCACCCCCTCGCTTGGTCTCTGACCCTCATCCGGCCTTATTAGTCTTCTGAGAATTATGAGCATCTGACATTTTACGCAGTTCTTCGTTAACTAGAATGTCAGCCCTATGAAATGAGAGACGCGGCTTACTTCATTCTCTGCTGTGTCACCGGGGCCTGAACTGTGTCTGGCACAGAGTAGCTGCTCAATAAATACTTGTTGAATGAATGCCATATAATCATCATCGGTCCAGAAATACAACTCCAAATGCAATAAACCGATCCAGCTGCGTGTTGTTTAATCATTCGGTGCTTCGATTATTTATGGAGTCAATGCAGTATGGAGGAAATGCTTATACTAAAAAACTTACTCCTTGGGTATCTGACATCCGAATTTTACTGGGTGTCCCACATTTTATCTGGCAACCTTATGGGAAGTCGATAGTTTCATCCTGTTTCATAGAAGAGGAAACTGAAGCAAAGATGGGGTCGGTGTTTTCACAGAATTGCAAGTTTGGACGGAGTGTTTGCTATGACTGGATTAACTGACCACTTAAGAGGTGGAGACGGAGGCCAGTGAGAGAAAGAGACTTGCTGTTTCATGACGCAGCTGAGAACAGAACAGAGAACAGTCTCTTCCGTCCTAGTCATCCATCATTCCCTCACAGAACAAATAGGCACTGAGGGCCCACTGTGTGCTAGATGCTGCACCAGGCGTGGGAAACACAGCGGAACCAGACAGCACCGCCACCCTGAAGGAGCATCAGGGTGCCTCTCCGTGGACACCAGAGCCCATCTGGGGGGCAGGCTGGGGCAGAAATGTGGTCGGAAGAGCTGCACTGCAGAGGTCCGCCAGCTGTTACTCCGCACCGGTTGGCTAGCGGAGCTCGGAGCCCCGCCCCCGCTCAGGGTGGTTAGAGGCTGGCGTGTGAACCGGGGTCATCCACAGCTGAGCCCGAACTTTCCAGCCTGGCGTTCTTTCCCTCTCACTGCTGTCCCATGTCCCTCGCACACGCCACCAACCACTTTGGGGCGGTGCTACTTCCTGAGCTAGGGAAGGTGTTCAACTGAATTTCAGTGATTGGTTCCTGTTACCATCCTGCAGCTATCTTCAAAAGTCAGTTTTGAAGGTGCACAATATATATTAAAATATAGATTACATACATATTACATGTGTATACACATTAAATATATATATCATAATGTTAAATATATTAAATATATATTTAACTGTGACTTAAAGTAATAAGTAATAATGAATTAAGAATTGAAATAGATACTGAAAATATAAATATAAAGAAATGTATATTGAAATATACATATATAATTATAAGCATTTGGGATGTGTTCGTTCTAGAAATAAAAGAATTGCAAATTAAAATAATAATGCTTATCAATTGAAACAATTATGAATAATGAATTGCTACTTTTCATTTCTAAAGTGGTCCGCGTCTTCTCGTGCTAGTACTCACTGCTGACCAGCTTGTCGGGGGAAAGGCATTCTACTCTGTTATTTATAGTGGAACAGATCGGTGCACCCTCTCCAGAAAGCTATTTAGAAACGGGTGCTCTACCGTTTAGTGAAAAAAGGAAATTGCCGACTCAGGTATGCGGGTGAGTTCAATGCCCTGCAGAAGCCTGTGTGAAATAAAGATCGAGAGATGGAGTTACACTTTTCCAAATTTCCAAATTTTCAAAGACTTCTGTAGCACCCGTGAGCAGATAAGCCTTCCCTCCTCATGGGTCTTTAGCAGAAAGTGGCCACTTCCTACCAAGTCTTCAGGGCATTCTTATTCAATTGTATTGCTGAGTCAGGCTGAATCATTTCTTGGCTGGCAACCGTGCAACTTTGATAGGCTGACTTTTTAAAAAAAAATTTTACACCCACTTGGCATACCCACCAGCCTGAGGCTTTGGCTCTCTCTGGGAGACACCTGTGGAAGGGTTGATCAGTGGGGCCAGCCGGCTATGGGAACCTGCCATTCATTTGCAAATAAGCCCTTTTGATGGAGCACCTCCCTAAAACCTGCTTCTCTCTCCTCTTCCCCTTCTCAGTAAATGACCTTCCATTTGTTCAGCCAAACCCCCAGGGCTAATCTTTGACCCCTCTCTTTCACTCACCACCCCACCCTGTATCTGCCAGCAATAGCTCTAGGCTCTGCCTTCACTACAGACAGCATCTGACCACTTCTCACTGCCTCAGGCAGTGGCCTGCTGCTGGGAGCTGAGCTGAGACCAGAAAATAGGTCTCCTGAGCTCTGGTTCAACAGTTCCTCCACCACACCCAAGAGCCCACTTACCTGAACGAATCACTAGAACTCTTCCTTACTCGGTTGCACCTCCCTCCTGCCACCCTCCACCACTCATCAGGGGAAATCATTTGCTGAGTCATAATCTCGTTTTTTATGTGTATTAGAGAATAACCAAACTTATTCATTGATTCATGCAACAAATATTCATTGAGCACCTACAGTATGTCCAGCAGAATGCTCCGTTTTGTGCAAAACCAGACTTAAACCCTGACCTCATTGTGGGGGCATAAAATCATTACATAATTGCACAAACAAATATGTAATTGCAACAATGACGCAATCCACATGCTATGAGGGGACTGACCTATGGAAGGAAGATTTCCTAAAGCCTAAGCAAAGGCCCGTGGCAGG
>PVKM010013140.1:6764-30763 GCA_004027735.1 Carollia perspicillata
CTTCGGTGGGAGGTGGAGGAGCCGAGGGACAGTAAGAAGACCAGATGTTCGGTCATTAGGTGTTCGTCCTGCCCTGGAGATAGGTCATAAAAAGATATCTCTGGTAATAACTCGTACTGTGGGCAAGGCCCCCGATTTAGACTCTTCTAGATAGTTAATGGAGGGACCGCAGGTTCTCCTGAGCCCACGGGGTCTCGATGGCTTCACCTCCAAATAATCCACGTACCCAAGTGGCCCACCTTAAGAGGCCTATTCTGAACCCCTCATTCCCCTCCTATCTATTCAACTAGCATCCTTCCCAGGGTCCCCTGCACAGCCTCCATGGCTTTCTGACTCGCCTTTTCTGGGTCCCCGGACCCCAGCCCCGGCCGCTGGGAGGCCCTGGCAGCGCCTCAGTGCACATGGCAGAGAGGAGCCCTTTGTCTTTCCAGGATCCCATTTTCTGTTCAGGGAACAGCCCTGCAACCCTTTGACCTCCCAGAAGCCACCTCTGGACACTTTGCAAAAGACATTCCAGGCAAACTGATGGCATTTCAGCCGGCAAGTACTTGGCAAGCTAAGACACTCTCCAGGAAGAGGGGTGCGGACGATACCTGGACCGCGACTGCGCAGACCAGGACGCCTACAGGGGGTGCTGTGTGGGAAGGAAGCTCACCTGCACAGGTGGCTGGAGTGGCGGAAGCGGGGAGGGTAAGGTAACAGCCCAGAAATCTTCCTTTTTCCAGGAGAAAATGCAATTAGGCCGATTTTGATTACCCATGACATTCTCAATGGTCCTGCAGCCTCTTCTTCCTTTTTTGAAAATGTGAGCAAGCGAGGCTCCTCGCACACGGTAGCAGAGCCCAGAGAAGCCCCGGAATCTTAACGCGGCCCAGGTTCCCGAAGGTCAATGCCAAGCAGGGAGGGAGAATTGGGATTCTAATGGTGTCTGCCAGCTGGTATCCAAATTTCAATCTGGAAACAGTTGACCTTGAGGTGCTTTCAGGAATGAGGAAGCGTCAGAACAGAGAGAGGGCTCTGTTCCCATCAGAGCCACCGCTCTTCGCATCAGAATGAGGAGCATGAGGAGATGGGGGTGGCGACTATACCCCCGGACTTCTGCATCTGCCCCCGTTTCCGCCCCCTCGTCGCTTCCACAAGGACCTTCAGAAGCCCTTTCCCACCTCCAGGTAGCCCTGGACCACCTCATACGCCACTCCCAGGGGACTTGACCTCTGGAAGGAACAAAGTGCTTGCTGGGCATTACTCTGTGCCTGAGTCCTTCCCTGCAGTCACCCTGAACTCATCATGGCCAAAACACCGGGCGCACAGGAGTGACCCCGCAAAGTCCATACCACACAGGCAGAAAGCCTGCTGCAGGCAGGGTGCAGACTCAAGGGCTTCACTGCGGAGCCTCCATTCTTTCCTGCGCCAGAAGAGACTAAGGGGGAGAGAGTGCAGCAAAGGAATGACTCACTAATGGTGGAAATGTCGACACAGTGGATTTTGTGGACAAACATGCCAGGGGTGAGGAGGTCAGGCTCGGGCTGCTCAGGTCAGCTCCGTGGAATCCAGCGTGTCCACGGGAGGTCCCTGGGCTAGGTCCAGGCTGCCCCTCTGTGAGGCGTGGTGACAAGGGACCTCTAAAACGACCAACTGCATAGCTCTGCGGTTTGCAAAACAGGCTCTGGCCTCTCGCCCACCGAAGTCTCACAAGAACACTGAGGGGGGTGGTTATGCCCACCTTGTAGGTGAGAAGACGCAAGTACACAAAGAAAACAGTGAGCACTCAATCTGAAAGCCTCCGTAGTCCCGCCTGCTTCAGCTCACCCCCACCCCCACCCCCAAATCATTTTTGACTACAGTTATCTCCAGTACCACTTCCGGCTTATGTTTCAGATGATTTATGTTTCCAAAACCGCATTTTAATGTTTACAAGACTGACTGGTTTTAGCTCCCCAGGATTCGGCACCAGACATCAAAAACCGTGTTTTCATAAAATAAAAAAAGCAGGGGGATGGGAGGCGTCTGCTTACATTTTCAAGGTTTGTTGTTTTTTTCCCCCCTGAGCCAAGCATAAAAACTTGAAGGAATCTGATAACATATTGATAGCTTTGAGCACTATTTTAAATTAGCTTTCCATTCCCCTCCATATGCTTTTCCATTAAATTTAAATAAATTAAAGTTCACGTTTCTGAGAGGGATACGCAGGAGCCTCCTCCATGTGAGATGAGTTTATCAGCCAGGTGCAGGGGGTCAGAAATTCATCAGCCACTGTGGTGACCGGCACAGGTCGTGAACACCTTGTGGAACCTGGATGTCACCGCCACCCTCAGGACCTGCCCAGCAGCTGCCTCCACACTCTGACCCAAAATGGGTTTCAGGTCCCACTTGTCAACTGTGGAGCCCGTGTGGCCACAGAGGCCTGTTCCTGTCGCCGAGACACATAGGGGTTCCTGGGTTCTGCTTGGATACCTCGTTACCCCTTCCCCAGCCCCCAGCCCTCACCCCCATGAAGAGACACAATCAGGTGAATTAGAATAATTAAGAAGCGGTAATGAATAGTGCATCCCTCGTGACTCTTCCCATTGTGTCAGAAACCCTACTTAGATAACCTTTGTGGGGGAGGGAAAATCATTTTTGCTCTACCCATCTGGGTTCTTGGCTGAGATGCCCCTGGAATAAGAAAGACAGATTAACAGCGGGGAAAAAAAACCCAGAATTTTAATAACATGTCTACCTCCCGTATACATGGGCAAGACCCAGGCAAACTGAGCAACTGGCCCAAATGGCCCGCACATCACCTTAAATACCATCTTCAGCTGAAGACAAAGGAAGATGTTGGGGGACGCTGAGGGGTGCCGTCCTGGGCGGGTCACCAGGAAATGCACAGGAAACAGGGTGTCATTGCTCCTTCTCACCGATAAGTTTCCAGATTTAGCCACTCTTTTGATACAGAGAGGGAGACACCCCTACAAATAGAGATCTCCCTCATAAGTATACATTTCTTGTACAAAAGGGGGACTTCCACTCAGTTCTCAGAGCTTCTCTCGTGTCTGCTGTCTCTTAAAAATCATCGGCCCAACACAATCCTCAGGCCAAAGAGATATGCTTTGAAGTTGCCAATTCCACTCTCCCTGCGCTTCGTGAAATGGGTGTCCTGCATCAGGTCAAGGGCAGAGCCAGCTTCCAGCACGACACAGTCCAAGGTTCCATCCAGGTCTATCTACCTATCTCTCCTGCTCCTCTGCTTCATTCCTCCATTCAGGTGTGGCCCCCTCCCCAGCACAGACAGGCCATGGGGGCCAGGGCCCCTCCGTGGGCTCCTGACTCGCTTATGGATGGGGCCCTATCAGGCTGCTGTGAGACAGAGGCCCCCCACACTGCAGCCAGGGCCCCCCGTGTGCCCCGGGCAGACCAGACCTCCAGCTCTCACAGGCCACTCCGGAGCACCTGGTGACCTACGCAGGGCTCTGCAGCTCAGGGGTGAGAACTGGAACCACTGCAGGGGCGCCTGTTAGTTCCTCTGTGATGAACTTAAGGGACAGGTCCCTAAAAAGGAATCTGACCAGGGGAAAAACAATGTTCCCTTAAAAGAAAAACACCAAAAACAAAGGGGTCGACCAGTTGGTCGGACCGAGTTGCCCAGTGGTTCATGAGGAAGACACACAGAGCTCTGATCTGACTGCTCTTGACCGTTACTTCCTCCCCCACCTGCACCCCCACCCCCTAGCCCCCAGGCCTCAGACGGCTGGGAGGAGACAGCAGAGCTGGAGGGGAGGAGAGGAACGGACTGACTCACTAGGACCCAGCAGCACCGCCGGAGGAATGTCCCTCCAGGAGCTGGTGTCCAGAAGGGATGAATGATGAGCAGGCAAAGGAGCAGCCGAGGCCCCGGCACCGCGGGGTGGGCAGCAGGGATCTGGGCCGGGATGTGAGAACAGCAGAGTGCAGGGGGCCACAGGCAGCAGGAGAGCGAGAGCGGCAGGTCCTGGGAGTGGGGGTGGGGGGGCCTGCAGAGCAGGCCCTCCCAGCTCCAGTTATGCCTGAGGCCCCACCCCCACCTCGGCAGCTTCCAGAAGGAATAAACAGATCGCAGGGTTCCAGGGAAGATGGGCTCTCCTGTCGAGCCCCCATGTAGAAACCCACACTGAGATCTGAGGTTCTGCTGCAAAGGTGACTCTCTCATTTCCGCCAGGAGCTGAGATGTTTTTTGCACACACCCCGAACAGTATTTCAGGTTCATCTGGCAGTACACCTGGCATAACTAGCAAACGGGAGTCTTCTCCGTATGTGGGCTGCATTTCTAACGTTGCATTCTTTGGATTTACATCTCACGACATGTGTGTGTTTGGCAGGCAGATGGAGGTCTCCACCTCCCCGCAGTGTCCCTCACCCCACCCGGTTCTAGTCCTGCTGGTGGGACAGTGCGCCTGGCACCCCATGGACTCTGGGCGGCCGTCACAGGAGGCTAGGGTTTGAGCTCTGCTGTCTCAGTCTGGCATGTGGCCCACCTGGCTTGGGAGGGAGGGAGGAAGGAAAGAAGGGAGGGAGAGGGAGGAAAGAAAAGCTGTAAATTCAAAATTCTTCCCCCAGAATTATTTAGAGCATCACCTTCAAACCCATGGTTCTAACACGGTGGCTCTTTTCATCTTTCTAGCTGACATTCTGGTCCTTTCCCACCCACAAGTTAATTTTGCATTTATAGCTGAGGAGTTACAATCTTTCCACCCAGAGGTTGTGTTTCTTCATCCTAACATTTTCCTACGTCTCCCAATATAGGTTGACTAGCTGAATACACTCCATTGAGTAGGGAGAGGCAGAAATATTTTCCCTTCTTCCCTTCTAGGATCTTTAGCTGGTCTAATAATTAAATTAACGCACAACAGGTTAATGGGGGGGAGGGAGAAACAAACTTAATTTCATACGTACGGGAGCTCCAAAGATACAAGGGCGAGTTGGTTGAGGCTTATACGCCATCCTGAGCTAAGGTGTGGGGCAGGGTCCCGGGGCCTCCCAGACGAGGAGGGAGATCCGCTGGAGGGAGACAGGAGGAGCAGAGGTCCGTGATCGGGTGCCTGCCCTGAGGTGCAGACGGGGCATTCAGATAGAAAGCTGATCTGGTGACAGCTCCCCCTCGGGCCGGGCCCTCTCTCTGCATCTGTGCAGGCAGTGGAGGGAGAGGTAACCGTGTTTCTCAGGTCTGCTTGGTCTTGATTGCCTTCAGCTCAAAACAACCCACACGTCCAAGGGGCACATTCTGTGGTCTCGTATTCCGCTCCCCCTGCTCCCCTGCCCAAGCACATAAGCTCCTGCAGAGCCCAGCTCTTTTCTGGATTCTGGACATTTTAGTCCTTTCTGTTTCTCTGTGTTTTGCTTTCCTGTAGAACATACTTTTTTATAAGTGAGAATGAACGTGTGTGTGTGTGTGTGTGTGTGTGTGTGTGTGTGTGTGTGTGTTGCTTGCAGGCGACTGTTTCCTTGGCACAGAGTTCCGGCGCTGGAGTGAACACCCGGATCGCAGAAGTTATTGTGGTTTTTGCTTCACTCTCCGCTCTGCCTCCCGGACACGCAGCACCATCGGTGAAGCTGCAGCACCTCGGGGCACGCCCGCCTCCTCCCAGCCTCAGGGTCAGCCCGCCCTGCTCGCAGAAACTCGTCCCTGAGTAGGTCAGCGGTGGCCCCGGCTGCCTCTCTTCAATGAGCAGCAAGGTGCCCTCCCATCACGGGTCCTCACACTCTTGGCTGGGACATCTTTAGGAGTCTTGTCGTTTTTACAAATCTGACGGAGCCTTTAGGTATTACTTCATTGTAGTATACTAATTCTTTGTCCGTCGAATTTTGAAAGCCATGCTATTTTCATTTGGGGGTACACACTCTCCCAGTGTGTTTACCTTTAATTTTCCATTATTGTCATGATTCAGGCATTTGTAGACCGTCCCTGTTGCACCCAGCGGAACTTTGTCACTGTGGCTGTTTCTGCCGTTTTCGAGATCGGCAGCTCACTCACAGATCTGATAAACATTCCCTCTTCTGTTCTGCTACTTTATCTAAAACTTGCGTTTTTGTATTTGATGCTTGGCTCTGCCTGGGGTTTTGGTGTGTGTGGTGTTCTGCGGGTCCAAACCAATGTCTTATTCCAAATGACTACCCTGTCTCCCAACACCGTTTAACACTCCTTCCTTAAACTTGCCCTGCAAAGTGGACTTGGTGACTAATGTTTGTCGCCCTCAGGCTCTGCTCTGGCTGTCCCACCACCCGTGTTTCTTCCTTCAGGAAGAAAGCTAGCTCCGAGGTTCCAGGGACTCTGTTTGATAATACGCTCTAGGGGACCACGGCCTCACTCGCACACACCCTTGCCCTCTCCACCTCTCTCCTTATTGCTCTGAACTTCAAGAACCTTCTTAGAAATTCTTGCCTACTCCTATTTTTCACATGGGACTTCAAAGAATATTGATTTTAAAACACCGTCAGGAGCTTTTGATTGGAATTGTGTTAATCCATACGTGAGCTTGGGGGAGGGTAGACACCTCTTCAATAGTTTAGCTCATCAACCAGGAGCGCGGCTTCTCTTTTACGGGGAGTTAGTGTGAGTGACTCGGGTGGGAGGGCTGTGCCCAGGCCCTGCCGCTGCCTCTTTCTGTGGGAGAGCTCCAGACCGGCACTCACGTCCCCGCCCTGGCAACGAGGGGTTTGAACAAGTAAGCTGCTTGAGGAAACGGCAATACTTGTTTTTCTCCTCCAGCCCATGCTCCTGGGGTCAGGTACAGGTTCACTTCTTTCTTGTCCTGCGGGCACACTTGGCTTTAGGGTCTCCCTGTTTTACTGGAGACCTGCATGCCCACCACCCTCTACCTCAAATGCTGCCATCACCTGGATGATCCATGTGGGTGGCCTGGCTCATGGTTCTTCAACCCCGCTGCCTTTGGTGAACTTGAATCTCAGCATAGCCTCTAAGACCAAGAATTGGTACCATCTTCCATCTTTCCAGCCCACTAGCTTTTTCAGGGCTCCATTCCAACTGCCCTGTGACCTTGTTGAGACCCCCAAACCGCTGATGCCTTGATCGTGTCACTAGCAGGTGATCCCCATATTCACTCTGCGTACCCAAGTTCGATCGGGTTTACCACCATTACGATCTGCAGGTCATGGCCAGAGCTACATGATGGCCCCTTGGCCCTCCGTGTCTGCACACACCAATTGCTTCTTATGGCAAGAACCTCCGACCAGGCCCATCGACCTCTGTGGGCCCCTCCTTCTTGCTGTGGACCAAACTATGTCCTCCCACAATTCATGTGTGGGAGCTCCAACCCGCAGTGTGAGTGTATTTGGAGACAGGGCTAGGGCTAGGGCTAGGGTTTACTCAGGAAGCACCTCCCCAGGACCCCACCCCAGGGCTACAGCCGTGAGCTGCGTCCACCCTTGAAGGCGGGAGGAACCGACATTCCGCTGCCTTCTGGAGGCTGTATCGACCTGTCTGCAAGCCCTCACTGACCAAACGCACCGCACGTTTGCAGCTGGCCATGTGGAGATTCTTTGACATTTTCCCAATACTGTCATAAAAATTAAAAATTTATCTCATGAAAAACAAAAGGCAAGTGTAACTAACAGGGGAAGGTTGGCTCCGTGGCCTGCGAGCTGACGAGGAAAAGCTGAACCCATCACTGGAGAGTGCTCCTCGCTGTCTGGCCCAACCCACCCCTCCACACCCCCCAACATCTCAGGTCAACACAAAACCTCAGGCCCCTGCCCCATGGGACACCCTGCCGAGACCGGCCTTACCTCTTTCCCTGGGGGTGCTCTCGACTTGGTTGCAAGGAGGTGCTCCCGAAGCCAGGTCCATTCCACAGCTCCTCAGCGGCCCCCAATAATAGGTCGCTGGGCTCGCCTGAAAAGGCTGGAAGGTTGAGTCTCCTTGGCCATGTCCACCCCCATCTCAGGAGCTGGGCAGAGCACCGGAAATCACACACCCTGAAGGGGATGGGAACACGGGGGCTCCGTGCCGTTCGAGACTTCTGCCCCAGGGGCAGTTGTATAACTTGGCACTAAAATTCAAGCAGAGCCCACTGTCCTGTGACCCTCACATTTCCCTTATGTGACCCCATTGGTCACCTCACTAAAATGATTTTATGACACTCATCTGGGAGTGTGTTGCCATTGAGAAAAACACGTGAACGCACACACAGAGTGGTCCCACACACTGAGGCCCATGATGACGTGTGCTCACACCCACAGGACCATCACATCACTCAGAGCCTCGCACACGAGGGATCTTTGGTCCAGTTCCCCACTACATAATGGCCTGTATACTGCCCTGGCCCTTGAGTTGGGTCCTGGCCATGAGATCTGCTTTGGCCAAGTGGGGTTGTTGTCAGACCTAGCAGGCACGGAGCTGGTGATGCGCAAGCACAGTGGGACCTGCCCTCTCACTCTGGTGACCCAGGAACGGCTGCCCCTTCCACCTGGCCCCAGATCGAGACACGTGGCACAGACCACATGCCCTGGTGGCTCCTGGGCCAAGTAGGATTCGTCTACCAGATCCCAAATGGCACCCTAAAGCCCAGAGCCCAGAGCTGAAAGTCCAAGGCAGCCCAGCTGACTTGAAGCTGACCTGAAGACCCATGAGAGTGACAATAGGTCATTGTCGTGTGAAGCGACTGGATTTTGGAAGTTTGTTATGCAGCATTATTGTGGCAGTAGCTGACTGATACAGGATCCAAGTTCATACGAAGTCTCCCAGGCATTCAGATCACACAGCACCTCGTCTGGAACACTCATGCATCTCACACATGCACACACACACACACATTTGCAATGAAGCATAAAAGGTTGCTGTCCCAGGAGCTAGGAAGGTCTCCCCTGCCCGCTTGTGGCCCCCTCCATGCCATACTTTCAGAGCCACCATCAGGCACCACCCTGTCCCCCAGAGGCCAGTCTTCTCTGGAGCATTCATTGCCATGCAGCTCAAACCCGGCTCCCGCTATCCTGTCAAGCTGTCCTCACATCCTTTCCGCAGACAGCGTGCTGCTTTTGCAGCCCTGGCAGCTTCCTGTTTTTTCCCCTTCCTACCCCAGCTGTTGAGCGCCTGTCAGACTGGTGACATCGTCTTCTCCCGAGGGGAAACATTATAGCTGGGTGTATGCAAACGAATTCGCAGAACGCGCGTCCTTCACAGCCTTCCTGTCGGCGGCCCGCTTGCCCAGCTAGCATCACAGCTGCTCCACCGTGAGCTGGAAACCGATCTGTCCTGTTATCGGAGGGGAACAGGTGCCCCTGCTCCTGGTCACAGCCAGTGGCAGAAGAAAGTCAGGGCTGGGAAAGCTCCCACCCACCCCCGTGTCAGGGCTGGAGACGGGGAGCCAGGCCCTCTGCACACTGGCTGGGGCTGGGCAGGCTTTGCAGCTTCCTGACCACAGCCCGAGCACTCAGGAGCGGCGTCCCATCGGGCAGGCCCTGGGGGGCCCTGAGACAGCCCATCAGCCTTACAGAGACCCTGCCGTGCCAAGGAGGATTGGATGCTGTCCGCAAAGGGGACCGCACCCTGGTTCACTCGGGAAATATCTGTTGACTTTGAGTCAGGTGCAGGTTAGGAGGCACAGTGAAAACAAACTTGACTCTGTGTGGTGAGGGCAGAGGGGTGGACCCCCCACCCACCCAGGGCATTTAGGGAGGGCCACCCTGGGAGCTGGTTTTTAACCTGGGTCTTAGTGATGAGTCAAGACCTCCAGGTGAGTCCTGGGGAAAGGTGCACCACTCGGAGGGCATAGCCCATGCAAACAGCTGGAACACGTGAGCCTCCGATGTGTTCTGGGAGCTGCAGGGAGTGCAGGGCCGCTCCAGCCAGGGCACCCCAGGGCAGCGTGGGAACAGGCTCAGGAAACAGTAGGGGCTGCAGCGTCAAGTCCAGACTAATGGATTTGAGTGGTGCCCGTTGGCAATAGGGAGCCTCAGAAAGATACTAGAGGGAAAAAGGCAGAATTAACTGGCTTTGTCATTGATCCTCTAACCACAATGGAAGCTGGACCACAGAAAGGTGTCCCCGAGGCAGGAAGGGCAGTGACAAAGGTGGGGGTGGAGGGGGTGACTTGGACCTGGCCTGACAGTGTGGCCTGGGCAGTGGAAGGAGAGGATGCTCTCTCCCTGCCCCTGCCGGCCTTGCTTGGCTCAGCATCTGTGAAGGTGAGAAGGGGCCCTGTGCTGAAATGGAAAACCAGTGCTTCTCCCCTTTGCCCTCTGCACCAGGAATATCACGTCCTGAGGAAGACGGTGGCTTCAGTGCCTCTTGCATGTCTCCCAAACCTTCATCCAGGCCTTTATCAGCTCAAGAGGCCCCTAGGTGCCCATTTCCCCTTGGTACCTGCCTCTTTCTCCTGCATCCAGTGAATGTTTTCAGCCGCATGACACACCGGGCCCTGAGTATTGGGGGCTGTCGGTAATGAACAGCACCAAGGGGTCTCTGGCCCCTTGGAGTCTTGCCTCCAACAAGAAGGCAGATAGTAAACAAATAGCTTCTCAGTTAGCTGTGCTCCCACCTTGGGGGGGGAAGGGCAGCTGAGAGCCCTGGACCTGGGCAGCGCCTGCAGGGAGCTACCCCCGAGCATGGAATGTTCTAGCTGTGATCTGGGGGCCACCTGGAGCTGCACCAAGCAAGGGGCAACATGTGGAGAGCTCTGGGATGGGGAAGAGCTGGGAGAAGAAGGGACACAGAGTCTAAAGCAAGGACAGCAAGAGGCCCACAGAGGCAGGGCGGGAAAGGGTCTGGATTGTGTGAAGGACTCAGATTCTCCCGGAGAGCAAGAAGTCACTGCGGTAATTGGAACTGTGGCCCCAAAGACAGGTCCACCTCAACCTCAGAATGCGACTCTGGGATGAGGGTCATTGCAGACGTGGTTAAGGTAAGGATCTGGGGATGAGATCATCCTGGACCAGGGCAGGGCCGGAGGCCAATGAGGACTGTTCCTGTGGGAGACGGAAAAGGAGAAGGCCACAGGAAGATGGAGGCGGAGGTGGGGGCAATGCAGCTGCAAGCCCAGGGACACCTGGGGCTGCCAGAAGCTGCAGGAGGCGAGGAAGCATCCTCCCCAGTCAGAAGGGGAGCTGCCCTGCAACACCTTACAGCCTCCAGGGCAGTGAGAGAACATGTTTCTGTTGTCGAAGCCACTGAGTTAGTGGCAATTCATTGTAGCAGCCCTAGGAAACCCACACAGGCATCAGAATGTTTTTAACACAATGGCAACACAAGGAGCACTCTAGATCTTACCACACCCACCCACCACTGGGTGTTAATGCAGGCACACCCAAGCCACCACCCCCACAAGAGCAGAGAGCTCTCCATGAGTCTGGGGCAGGACTTTGGGGCTTGAGAGAGGTCCAGCACTCCCTGCCCAGGTGAGCAGGCGTGGAGGTTGGAGCCCCACCTGCTCACCCATCCTCAGGCCAGGCAGGCAGCTGTGATGTGTGCTGGCCAGGTGGAGTGTCTGAGGGCCAGAGAAGGAGCAATCCGTGCCACGCCTTCCCAGAGTTAGGTAGTAGGAGGCAAGCTGAGGTTGAGGGGTGTCCCCAAAGCAGTCCCAGCCTGAATGAAAAGAAAGTGCTTGTTCGATTCCTGGGCTGGTGGTGAGGCAGAGGCCCCCGGCCCCACCCGTGCAGCCCTGGGCCACTCGGGCACCTGCTGTCTTCGATCAGACCTGAGAACTGAGCACAGCGCCCCTCCACGCCGGCCCTACGGCCGGGATTCGGGAAGAGCAGGCAGTCCCAAGGCCTCAGTTTCTCCATCTGTGAAACCAGCACAGGGCATCAGACCAGCCCCCGTGGAGAGAGATTTTGCTTCTGACCCACCTGCCTCTTCCTCGTTTTCCCCTCCCCTGAATAGGGACCCCAACGGCTCACCACCCCAATCCTCACTCACCTAAGTGTCCACACCGGGCTCCAGACCACAAACTCCACGTGTATTAGAATCTAGTCACTTTCATAGTTAGACATGATGGAATTCAACAGCGTAATTATTTTAAAAATAAAAACAAGCCAACCGCAAACCTGTGGCAGCGGCAGTCTATTTCCCCCTGCCCCCATTTCCTGAAAACCTTCATTACTGTTTCCAAAAATACATCGAGCCCAGAGCTCGTTAAAGGTCCGAGGGGAAAGGCGGCCAGAGTTTCCGGGCCCTCGTTCCTCGGCTGAGCAGGATGGTGTTGTGAGTGACAGGAGCGCAGAGGCGGCTCCGACGATGTGTTCACGGGGCCACCAGCCCGTGGCAGGGTGGCAGGGGTGGCACCTCGGGGTGGCCCGGCCCGAGGAGCCCACACTCACAGCAGCTACAGGGCGCTTCCTGGGAGCGGATCCTGCCAGGACTGTGACTTACAGCCATCGCTTTGGATTTCACTCCAGTTCCTCTTGTGCTTCCTCATCTCGTGGAGGCCTCTCTGGCCCTGGAGCAGCAGAGAGGCCCTTCTGCTGGCCCCCAAATGACCCTCAGGGATGGCTCTGACACTGCCCACCACCCAGGGGGCCCTGAGCCCTTCCCCAGGCCAGGTGAAGCGCTCGTCCCTCCTCCATGTCTAGGGTCTGAGATTTCTCCCCACTCCCTGCCTCCCACCCCACGTGAGGTCCTCGTCTCCTATGGCCTGAATCAACCTAAGTCTTCTTGTGACACCTTCCCATGGGAAGGGGTACCCAGGCTCGGGGATGCTGGCAAGGGCATTCTCCAAGGTGATCCAAAGGGGTGTGCTTCCCCTCCCCCTCCCTCAGATGCAGGGCCACAGCTTCCTACATCCAGCTGCCCTTCCCAGTTTACCATCATGCCCCAAGCTGTCCCCTCCCCCACCCCACCATGCCTACCCCCCGGGGGCTACTCAGCTGTCTAGTCTCCCGGCTAGCTCCCACCTTTTCCTCTTTGCTCTCAAACACTCCCAGTCCCCACACCCTCACCCCCAGGGGCACCTGTGACTCATTTTCCAAGTTCATTTCCGGGGCATGTGAGCATCGGCAGCCCCATCTTCCCCAGGACCTTGCTCCTGCCAACGTGCACTATCTCCTAATCGCAGTGGCAGCCCTCTGTGAGCACACACCGTCTCACTGCCACCCTCGGAGGAGGTTGGGGGGAGTACCTGTTATTATCCCATTTTACAGATGAGGAAACTGAGGCCTGAATAGGTGAATTCATCTGCAAAGCCATCAGCTAGTAAGTGATGGGGCTGGGATGCAAACTTCAGAACTTTTGGTTACAGGGCATGTCCCACTTTGCTCTGCTGCCTCTGGGACAGCCTGAGCCGAGTGGGCACCTGTGTGCAGGTGTATGAGTGCCCCACGGAGGACAGGCCCTTGCTCATGGCGCCGTGACTTCTGAGAATGCATCAGGCAGCACCAGGACACAGCTCCAGGACACAGCTCCTCTCAGGGCAGGCAAGCCAGCAGCAGACAGGTCGCCTGCTCCCAGCTGCTCTGACCAGAGCAGGGAGGCCAGGGGAGCAGGCCCAGCCTCC
Source organism: Carollia perspicillata (assembly GCA_004027735.1). Taxonomy (NCBI): domain Eukaryota; kingdom Metazoa; phylum Chordata; class Mammalia; order Chiroptera; family Phyllostomidae; genus Carollia; species Carollia perspicillata. The sequence goes on from PVKM010013140.1 coordinate 20,225, forward strand.
CTGAGCCTTCACCCTGCTGGTCACTAGGCCAGGGTTCGCTCAATTTTATGCTCCAAAACCCCAATGCCTGGAGGAGCAAAGCAAAGGTTATTTTGCTCTGGCTGCACGCTCAGGGCTCGCACTCCCAAAAGGCTGGTCAGAGCCCTTCTGCTGCAAGGAGGGGAGGAAAGAGTCAGTGACCGAGTCTGCACTGGCTATCAGAGAAAATAAAACAGACATGCTGTCACTGAGAGAGTGTCCTTTCAGGTAGCTCATGGTTGTGATGCTGTTTTAGGCCAGGAAGTGCAGGTCGCAGGTATGCCATTTTCATTCCTCTCTGGGAGCTGCCACCCTGCCTGGAGGCGAGGTACACGGAGGGACCGCGCTGACCTGGGTACCTCTCCCTGCACAAGGCCAAAGAGGAGAGACGGGGACCAGAAGTGTGGTGCCAGCAGCTGTGGGCACACCGAGCTCTGGGATAGCCTGTGGGCAAGTGTGCACAGGTGTGCGTGTGCGGGTGTATATACAGGTGTGCACATGCAAGTGTGTGTACACAGGGCAGGCACACTCAGCAGAGAGATTCTGAGTGCTCTGGGAGAAGCCAGTGCCATGGACTCCTGGGTAAACTCCTCACACATTCTGCCAAACCAACATCTCCATGATAGTGTGCAAGGAATGGAGAACATTTACTGAGCACCTACTATGTGCCCAGCTCTTTGCACATCGCATCATTCAATCCTCCCCATAAGCTGCGACCTTGCTGCCATTTTACCCAGAGGAGAGCTGAAGTGCGGAAGAGCAAAGACGTGGGCTCCAGGCCATGCAGCCAGTAAGACACCAGCAGTCAGGAGAGCCTTCGGCAGCAAGTAAAACCAAAACGCAACAGCAGCAGCTCGGAAAACAGGCGGCAGTGTCCCTCCCGCTCAGAGAAGTCCAGACGGAGCCGGCAGCTGGCAGCTGGAAGGTGAAGCAGGAGGGCCCGTGCCTCTAGGCCAGGACTGGGGAGGAGGGGAGACTAAATAAAGTCTGCATTTCAGGAAGCATTGGTGCCCCTGGGGGGGCTCTGTGTGAGTCTCACTACAGGGGCAGCACCCACCAGAGGGGCAGGCAAGAGGAGCTGAAGGGCTTGCTCTTACAACCCCCTTGGAAGACATGCACCTGCAGCTGCACCTTCAGACCCTGCCCGCTGGTCAAAGGCATTTCCACACAGTCCCCTGGATGGGCCGGCAGCTGCCTGAGCCCAGCCCCATCCGCTCCCACACCTGTGAATGCGCCGGGGTGCCTCCTAAAAGGGGCTCTCTGCCCTCTTAGAGTTCACGCTTCTTCAAGGCAGGCGAGGAGTCACGCACCTGCTCCACCCCCACCAGGCCTAGTAGGGGGCTGCACATCCAGCAGGCCCAGTAATTACGGGTTTTCACACAGTTCCATCAAAGATGTCAGCACGTGGCCCGGACGAGGGGGAAGCACTAAGGGTACCGGGAGCGGATTTTTTCATGACTGTAACAAGACGGCACGTGAAACATACGACAATTACTAAAACAGTACCACTGAGGCGAAGAACACGATCCCAACACCGTATTTTGATATACAGCTTTCCAGTCTTTTTTTTTTTACACAAACCCAGACCTCGTTTGGGTTTTTTTCCCCAACAAACCGAGATCCTACTGCCCATTCTGTTCTGTCTCTGCAGAAACACACACGCATCGCAAACAGCTTTGCAGGTGAGTGACATTTCTCTTGCAACAACGCTGCCAGCGAATGGACGGGCCGCCACTGTAGGCGTGCTCGCAGTTCACGGGGCCCGCTCCCGGGTGTGGCTCTCGGTGTGTGCTGCACAGCGTCTCACTGCTGCGAGCCGCACTTCACCCTGGGTCCTCGTGGATCCAGCTCCTAACACATCTTGAACTCTTTCTTTCAGCACCATCCAGAGGAGTAGACTTTTTGGTTGGGGGGAAGTACATTTTAAAGGCTCTAGGAAAAATGCTGCCCCACTGTCCTCCAAGGAGGTGAGAGCGGCTGGTCCTCCCAGCAGCCGGGCAGAGCAGGGGCCAGCCTTGAAGAATGGGCAGACTGTGCCAGGTGGAAAGACGGGTGAGTGCGGCACCTCCATCCATGGAAGATGACGAGACGGGAGGAGGAGGAGCCCGGGGAAGAGGTCGGCCCTGTCCGCGGAGCCTGGACTGTCTTTGTGGGCAGCGGGGGGGCCGCCAGCCATGAGGAGCAGAGAGATGAGAGTTGAAGAGGTTTTCCTTAGGGCCAAGGTGAGATATTTTTGCATCATCCAAGCCGTGGAAACTGTGGTAGAATTCCGCATTTCCTTAAGAGCCCTATAAAAATACTAGAGAAAAAGTGACGAGATTCTATCTCTGTCCATAGTTATGACCATTGGGGACAAAGCAGGAAAAAAAAACCTAGGCTGAGACTGTTCTGTTTTGCTTTGTTTTGAAACTTGTTTTGAAACATATTTTGTCTTCTCCTTTTGCAGAGGGAAAATAACTAGAATGGGACCTCCTCTAGGGCCTATGCCCTTCCCCCTGACCCTGAGGCTGTTTTGGCCCTTGCTTCCAACAGAAACCGCAGATATGCTGTGTCCAAACGGGGACCGGCTCCAAAGCTGTAAATCCCCAAGACCCCTGGGCCTGAGAAAGCAATCAGGAATCAGGCAGAGTGGGGAGAGAGGGCTGGCGCTGCCCTCAGGAAGAAACCAGACCCCGTTTCATCAGAATCACCATCATTTTCCCATCTGTGGCTCTCCTGTTGATGTCCACAGCTTGAAATCTGTCTGATGCAGGGGAGTTCTGCCTCACAGAAGGCTTCCTCGTCACCCAGGGGTGGGGAACAGGAGGTCACCAGCCAGTAGGGAGGAGGGGCTCACACCCAGCCAAAGGCTGCAATTCTTAGGGCTCTCTGAGCAACTAGCCAACTGGTCTACCTGGGATCTGACCCCCCACCCCCACCACCCCCACCACTCCCTCATCCCCATCGATTTCTCTCCAGCACGTGGAGAGGTTACCTTTCCATGACCTTCTGACTTAAGTCTCATAAATCCCTGAATTTGAGACTGGAGTCTCTGGGAAGAGCTGTAAAAGGACCATAATGATATAGTCAAGTCCTACCCCCACCCCAGTTCACACAGGGGGAAGGCTTTGCCCAGGTCCCCTCCAGAGCTTCCTTTTCTCACCTACAACTCATCACAGGGTCTTCCCTTTCGGCCATGGCCATAGCACCAATGGCTACCACACCCTGCGTACTCAGTGCCAAACGCTGCACTAGGGTAATTCCATGATAACCCTAGAAGGTGTAGCAGCTTGTCTTTTGTGCACTTCAGGAAACAGGCTTAGTAACCGAAGCTCAGAGAGGTTATCCAACTTGCCCAAGGTCACACAGCTTCTTGCCCCTGTGGCTGAGATCTGAACCTTGCCTGAATGTCCACATTGCTTCCTCTGCGGAGTCCATGGTGTTTAGGTCAGAGACTCAGCACGGAAGTTTCCTAGAAGTCAGTCACCTGCATAGGGGACGACAGTACCATCCTCACGTCTAAGCCAACTCCCTCTTGAGCCAAGAGAAACTCATCTCCTGTGGGGCCCTTTGCTGGCCTTGAGGACAGCAAACAACACGGGCCGTGAAGGTGTGCAAGCACACAGACGCGCCTCAGCTTTGGCCTCCAGGGCACTGCCACCCTGTGCCCTCCCTGCTTCCTCCAACCTGGGTCAGAACCTGCTGCCAGGGGCCAGCCTCAACTCTGCACTTAGGCAGACGGGCCTCCAGCCCACGTGCCCAGCAGGTGAGAGAGCACCTGCAGCCATGAGCATGCTTCTCCCTCCTTCCACCAGAGTCCAGGAGCCGGTCCTGCACCCCAAAAGCTGACTGTCCCCTCAGATCCCTATGACTGTCCCCATGTCATTGGATTTGCTCATTTTTCTTCCCTGGGCCGCAATCCCAGGGGCTTCACTTTTCTAACCCGGGGGCTCTGTCCCAGTGGCCCTGGAGACAACAAGGCAGGACAGAGGGTTGTCGGTGTGGGTTTTGGAGGCAGCAACGGGTGAGGTGCTGCTCTGCCAGGTGTGGCTCTGGGCACCTGGGAGAGCAGCTTGACCTCCCCGCGCCTGCGCTTGGCTTCCCAGCCACAGGAGGCTGTCGGGGCAGAAAAATGAAACAACACATGTGCCGGGGCTCTGGTCCAGGGCAGGGACCCAACACTTCAAATTCCTGCTTCCTTTCACGTGCGTCTCCAAGGAACACAAAGAGGATTGAATGAAATTATAAATCACCGCGCGCCAGCAGACGCTGGGTAGCAGAGCGTGCCTTCTTTCTCCCCACAGCCTCATTCTTCACTTTGGTTTTTGTTTCAGGGCAATAGGGCAGAACTATTTGCCAACGAATGCCAGCCTGTCTCAGAAGCCAGGGTGGAGCTTCCCAGACAGCTAATGGAGTCCATCACCACCAAACCAGTATTACGTGAAATGATAAAGGGTCTTCTTTAAGAAGAAACATCCAAACTATAACGAACAGAATGGCAATAAATATATATCTATCAACAATGGAATCTGAAAAACAAAATAAATGGACAAGCAGAATGGAAACGGGCATAGACACAGAGAACATTTTCACAGTTGCCAGAGGGAAGAGGGGCTGGGGGCCTGGTGAGGAAGATGGAGGGACTGAGGAGTACGTGTTGGCAGTCACAGAACAGTCCCGGGGCTGTGAAGCGCAGCCCGGGGAATACAGTCAACAATATTCTGGTAACTGTGTGTGGTGTCAGATGGGTATGACATTAATCAGGATGATCACTTTGTTATATAATGTCTAATCACTGGGGTGTACTCCTGAAACTAATATAGTATTGCATGTCAACTGTAATTAAAAAATAAAAAGGATCTAAATGAAAAGTCAAAATGAATGAAAAACAGAAGCTGGGTGGGGGTGGGTAGGGTGGGCATGGCCAACTGGGATTCTGGGATGCTGGGCTCCTGGGCTGGGAGAGCCTGAGGCAGCCAGGCCCAGAGCTTTGGAGCAGACAGCCATCTGTGCATGGGGCCTGCAGCCGGCTTCCCAGCTCCGCCTGCCCCCGACCCGCCTCCCAAAACTCCCTCCACTCCTCGCCCTTCCCTTTCACCAAGGCTCATTTCGTCTGTTCAATGAGCTTCTACTCTCACTAAAAATAAAGCACAGGCAGCCAAATCCCTGACAAAGGGGAGCTCTGGATTAGCAGGCAGATTCCTCCTTTCCTGGCTCACCTAGGGCTCCCGGGAGAGCCTGCTGGGCTGGGAGCCCCAGAGAGCGCTGGAGGGGCCCCGCCGCTAAGCGGTTTCCCACGCAGAACAGCCGAGCTGCAGCCCGTTCTTCTCGGCGCCCTCTCAGCCTGGGGCCTGTTTCCAACCCTCTGCAGACATCTTTGACAAAAGGCCTCTCTGCCTCCGCCCAGCCTCCCTCACACCATAAAACCACTGACTGATACCAAAACACTTACCTCACTCGGGCCTTCATCACTTTTCAATTTTCCAAGCGGCTGCCTCCAGCACGTTGCGTTACAGGGGAGGACAGTGGCTGCTCGGGAATGTCTGCTCAGCCCTGAGGTTTGTCTCGGTGGCTCCTGGCGAGGTCCACTTAGTAGCTAACAGCCTTCTGCTGGAGGACAGCTGACCACGGGGGTTAAGTGTAGCAGTTTGGGAATCGAAGGGACCCAGGTTTGAGTCCTGGCTCTAACACTCAGGTGTAGCACCATGCGGGCCTTACCTCGTCAGCCTCAAGTTTGCCGTCTGTAAAATGGGAATCACACGTGAAGAGATGCGGCACTACCTCATGGGGTGATCGGAGAGTTAGGTGAGACGCTGCATACAAAGTGCTCAGTGTTAACACTCATCACTTCTCTTCCCAAAAGTCTTTTGAGCAGGGTTTGGGGGGAGAGCATTCTTGTCCTTCTTGGATCTACTTGGGGAGTTACTCTTTAGGCCAGGGGAGGCTCAGCCCCTGAACCCTACTCCATCCTTGCACCCCTTCAGGAAGGAAAGGCGTTGCCTGGGGGCTGGGACCGAGCAGGGAGCTTCGGAGGCAAGCAGACTGCCGCCGTCTCTGGGGGAGTCCTGAGCAGAGATACTCATGAAGTTCATGAGATCAGTCATGGGTGCTCATAAGAGAGAATGACCTTCTGCACCCGAAGGTGAGGCCCCGGGTCAGGACAGGACAGGGAAGGCTCGTGAACCAGCACAATCGAGTGGGGCAGGGGCCTGAATGACAGGCGGTCCCTGCCGAGCAGTTAAAGCTTGAAGACAAAGCAATAGCGGCAGTTCCCACGGACAGGAGGCGGCAGCAGGTTTCAGCTAAGAGCTCAGGTTCTGGACTCCGACAGCCTCCTTCTCATCGCAGCTGCACCACCGGCACGGAGGACAACTTCATCTCGGCTTTACCACCTACACAGAGGACAGCTTGGGGGGCCAGCTGGGGCCTTGTTGTCCTCACAGGGCCACGGTCAGGGCCATGGTCAGGGCCACGGTCAGGGCCGCTGAGCACGCACGTAGGGCCCTGAGCAAGCACCGGTCACATCAATAAGTGGAGCCATCAGGCACACCCAGGTGGAGCTGAGCCCCCATCCAAAGTCTTGCTCGCCCAGCCCTGGCCAGTGTGGCTCAGGTGGTTGGAGCTTCATCCCAGAACAGAAAGGCTGCGGGTTCAATTCCCAGTTGGGGCACATACCTAGGTTGTGGGTTTGATCCCCAGTCCCTGGTCCAGGTGCGTCGGATCCCTGGTCTGGCTGCCGTGGGAGGCCACCACCTGACGCTTCTCTCTCACGTCGATGTTTCTCTCTCCCTTCCTCTCCCTCTAAAAGCCATGAAAAAAATGTCATTGGGTAGGATTTAAAAAAAAGTATCTCTCATCCTGATGCCAACCTCCTTCCTGGCCACCCACCCTGGGCCAATTCTGCCCTCGCTCTGTACCTCGTCCCCCTTTCTCTCCCCTTGTGCTGACAGGCATTCCTCCTCCTTCAGCCTCCAGACTGGCACAGGAGGGGAAGTCTGGACTATTCACATTTTAATTAGCCATCCCATTGCATCCCCACTAAAGGCATAGACCTGCCAGGGACTGTCTAACCTCTACTAGTATATTCCCAGTGACAGAAATCTCACTACCTTCCAAGGCAGTTGTGTAGCATCTCTGGAAAGTTCTAGAAAGTTCTGTCCCCTATAGCTTTCACCCACTGGTTCAGGTCAGCTCAGCTGAGTGGCTGCCCAGGCCTGCACTGGGCATTTATTCACAGCAGCCAATAGGACAGATGTGACCCCTGCCCTTACGTTGCTCAGTTGAGAGCAGAAGGCAGTCCAAAGCAAACCAAAACACTGCAGACTGTGATGACAACGGAATGCTGGGTGAAGTCGTTCATCAAACAAAGAGATGAGAAGAATGTTCTAAGAGGAGGGAACAGCGGAGGAAAAGGCCCAGGGACAGGGAACCTGATGCCTCTGAGGAATGGAGAGCATTTTGACCAAGTGGACAGTGAAAAATGAGCCATGCAAGTGATTCAAGGGCGCTGCACCGAGTCGGATCCATCGGGGCCAAGCGAGCCTGGGAAGCTGTTGAACTTTGCTGTGACCCAAAAGCCCCTGAGGATCGTCACAGGCAGAGACCTGATCCATCCAACTGTGTTTAGAAAGAACTCTGAGTACCAGGAGGATGGCGCATGGGGAGCAACAGTGCTGCCAGAGAGGAGGTGGGTGGTGGGCCTCTGCCACCTAGGCAGAAGACAGGCTGCTAAGACTAGGGCAGTGGCCCGGGGAGGGCAGCACTCAGGAACTCACAATACTGAAGAGGGGCAGGCTACACTCAGCCACGAAGCCAATGGATTCCAACTTGCCTGCCACTGCCACGCAGAGCAAGGCCAATTGCTGCTTGGCCCTCCAGTCTCCACCGGCTCTTCCAAGGCCCGGCACCGACACAGCCCCTCCCCACAGGTGGGCCAGGAGCCATCCTTGGAGATGGTGATGGACCTGGTGATGGAGATGGAGATGGTGATGGCGATGATGATAGAGATGGAGATGGTGATGGTGATGGTGATGGTAGAAGTCTCTCTCCCATTTCCCAACTCCTGCATTGCTTCCCAGGCATTCCAGGTTGGAGCTGGCAATTTTATTTGAACAGATTCTGGATTGCACTCTTGAGCCATGGTACACGAACAGCTCTGGGTGCTGTTGGCATTCTGGAACCCTTTGGAAAAGAAGCAGGCAGATCCAGGCCTAGTGACTAACTGATTTTCAGCCTTGTACCCTGCCCAGCAGGTCAGATGCCTCCCCTCCCAGACCAGGAGTCCACAGAGCTGGGCCTCATCTCCACTGCAGGGTTCTGGTATGAGCCCACCGCTGTCTTGGAACCTCGGTTTTCCCATCTATAAAATGAGGTCTCTGGGGTCCCTTCTAGTATGAATGACCCCACAGAATCTCACATAAGAGCCAGCAGAATTGCTTCTGGGTTCCCCATCTCCATTCCCTGGCCGAGCACACCTAGGTTCCCAAGGTGACCCGGGCTATAGGGCAGAGCCGAATTGCTCCAAACCCTGGTGAGCTGACCCTGGTGCCCAGCCCTCTCCCCTCGCCATCCCAGCATGATCTGTGGCTCTGGGGACTCAGCGTGTAGCACATAAAACGCTGCAGCCCCAGCTCCCCACATACAGGAAATGGACTGTGATTCATGTAATATTACATTCTAATGGTCCGCAGCATCCAAGGCAAAATGAAGAATCATCCCTGTGGTGGCAACAGATTAACCCCTGCTTTTCTGGTCTCTTCCAGCTTTTCAGGTCAATAAATTGGGGGGTGGGCCATGCAGAGCAGGGGGCGCCGCAAAAAGGCGGTCAAGACAGTATGGCTCTGAAGTGAGCAGCTGGTTTACATGAAAGCTTTTGGGATTTCCCTTGTTCTCCTGTAGCTGTCAATATGCAGGAATGGCTTAGCCTTTTGATCATCAGGCCCAGCTCGTTTGCCAGACCCCTTCAAAGTCTACCCAGGGACATCTGCACTCCTGCAGAGCTGCCCAGGCCCGGGGTTAGTGGCCCTCCACAAGACAGGAAATCTCGTTGACTGACATCCAGGGACGTTGAGGGGTGACATTAAGTCTCCTAAAATGAATGGCTCTTGTGTGGGCTTCAGGGCCATAAGGGAACCCAGAGACCACCTGCTCTTCCTAAGGCCCAGAGAGGAGAGGACCTTCACTCAATCAGCCACCGGTCACTGTGGATCAGGAACCAGAACCCGAGAGATGTCACTGCCACCAAGGACCTTCTTCCCTGGGTGATGGCACCCATTGGGCCAGATGACCCTTCCAGGTCACGGCCCTCACAGTGATATGTTGGCAAATGTGTGACACCCAGCTGGAATGGGGTGTTGACGATTTGTAGAATTTGTAAATACTCTCACCACGGCCACTTTCAAGGTACCAAGGGGAGGTCACGGGAGCAGGCCTGGGGAGAAGTGACCGGTAGCTCACCATTGCACAGTGTCCTCCCCATCCAGATCCACGGGATACAAATACCGCAGACGCAGGGCTCGTAGTAAAATAGTTAGCAAGCGGTGGGCTTCGAGTACGTGTTAGCTTTGTTTTTAACAGAAATGAATTATGAGTTTACGCAATTCAGTTTTTAGGAATGGCTGTTTAATAATCAGCTCTCAAAATTCCTGAAAACTTGGCACTCAGCTCTCATGAGATTAGAAAGGGTTTGCGCCAGCACACGACTGGTCCCACAGCTAGAAGTCAATGGCTCTATGTCACTTTTATTACTCTGGATATACCAAGGAAAATCTATTATACTGGCTTCCCAGACCCCGATAGACCGCCGCCAGCAGGCACTGGCTGGAAGGGACAGCCTCTTTCCGCAGCCTGACTGCTGGCGGACGCTTTCTCGTCTCACTAACAAGCCTAAGCAATTGGTTGGCTCTAGAGCTGTGATGTTGTCTGCTCCCTCCCCAAACAGGATGGGGATCCTGAACCCCATGTCCAGCTCCCTGCAGGAAGGGAGATTTGGGCGCTAACCACTCGTCTTTAAGGGACAGGTGGCCTCCTGCCTCTGGTCCTCTCCAGGATGGTTCTTTGTCCAACAACAGCTCCGTCCCACTGACCCAAGGGAAGGGAAGGGCTCCATGTGGCACTTCCAGCTGAGTCTCTGCGCATGGGGGCGAAGCCAGAGCAAGGAGGTGCCCTCCTTGAGGATGGGGAAGGCTCTCAAGATGAAAAGCGACAGGACCCCAGATGGCCTTCAGTGATTCCCACCTCCTGGCAGCGACACCCTGTGCACGTCGCCCCCACACCGCACAGAGTGGGACAGGGTATCGTGAAAATGGCAGAGGGGGACTTCCGAGACCAGGTCATAAAAGACACCATGCTTCTGCCTGTGCCTCTCTCGGACCCCTCTCTCTGGGAGAAGCCAGCACCATGTCCCAAGACTGTGCACCGGGCCCTATGGCGTTGCCCGGTGTGGTGAAGCACTGAGGCCTCCTGCCAACTGCCGACTTGCCGACAATGTGAGTGAGCCACCCTGCAGGTGGGTTCGCCAGCAGTGCCCAGTGTTCCGCACCA
>PVKM010013141.1:0-30679 GCA_004027735.1 Carollia perspicillata
GTTAGCACGCCTTTGAATCAGAAAACCACAGAAGATAGACTGAGGAAAACCATGAACAGGTGGAAACACTGTGGAACCTTACTGAAGATAATATTAAAAATTACAAAGGCAAAATGAAATAGACAATTGTTCACATCATAAAGTATTAGAAGCAATTATTGATTTTTCTAAGAGTCCAAGTAAAACACAATGTTTTGACTCTTAAGAGTGACTCTAGCAATCTTCTGCCAACACCGTCAGATTCACTGATGAATCTCATCTGCTAATATATATGTGTATATATATTTGGTCCAAATTTACTTAATGCTACCAACCTTACAAAAGTTATTTTTTGAGACTTACCTTTATGTCATTTAAAATTTTTAAATCATGTTAACAGTTATTACTTATTACATTCTGAGTGAAACCCTGTGGAATAAGTTGGCAATCACTAGAATCCCTAATTTACAGTCAAGGGTTCCAAATTACTTTCATTGGGTCAAACAGAACAGAGTAGGCTTGGAACTAATAAAAATGGCTAGTATTTACTCAGCACAATTCTAAATAGTGTATGTCCATTTATTATTTAATCTTCACAGAAACAGATGAAATGGGAATTGTTAATACAGCCATTTCACAGATGAAGTGACTGAGTGTTTTAAGGTTACAGATCTTACCCAAGATCACAGCTAGCAAATGGCAGAGATGGAATTCAAGCCCAGACAAACTGTTTCTAATTCCCACACTTCTACTCTCTTGACCACACTGCCTTTCTGAATTCAGTAAAAACAATAAAATATGTGGTTTGTGCCTTCATGTTATTTAGAATTTTTTGCAAAACCAGTGAAAGTGTAAACAAGCTTATCATAGGTATAAGTTCTGGTTTCTCTGGAAGGAAATGAATGTTGCATTTGGAATGTATATTATTTCAGTGCTCCTGAGTGTGCCTAGTTCTTACAGTCTTGCTTTATAGGGCCTAGAGGCAGAAAATAGTCTTACCTTACAGCATTTGAGGCTGAAGCTATTAGGTTTGTGGTGTTGAAACAAATATGTCTGTTGTTTCTGTTCTAAGACTAACCCAGGCTAGGAATATAATAGGGTTAGGAATTTAAATGTTCACAGGACTCAAACTATAATTTAAAGCCACACACTTCAGACTTCTCTACTACCAATTCTGCAAGTTCACTTAGCCTTAACTCCTTTGTCACCAAAGCCAGCAATGCCCACTGGGCATGCCCAGTGAGTGATACGGTTAGAGCCTGCAAACAGTTTCATTCACTCCAGGTTTTACCAGCTGCAAAAGAAAGGAGGAGACAGAGGGAAGAGTTAAACAGGTACAGAACTTGGACGAGCACTCAAAGCTGGGGGATGACGAGATGCTGGCACGGAAACCACCTTTTTAGACAGACTTCAGTCTGGTCTTCAAGTTAGTTACCGTGTTCCCCGTTACCCCATGGGTCCCTCTCACGTTGTCTGGGCACAGCCTAGGCGTATCATGAAGGTATGAAGGGATCACTCGGGCCGGGCCGGGGCCAAGTAAGGGGTGGGCAGGAACGTTGGATCGGGGAATGCCCGAGACCGGGTGAGCCTTGCCTGTGCCTGCGTTCCTCGAAGAGCTGCAGCTTTTCAGGGGTTCCGAGCAGGAGAGCAAAGTGTACAAGTAAAACCAGAGCTCATCTTAAATACTGACTCCTTGGCCCCTTTCTTTTGGCTGCCGAGCCCTTCCCTGGAACCCTGTCAGGTAGCCTCGCCCAAATCACGACTAAACCCTGGAAAAGTGAAATCTTCACACAGCTTTCCGTGGGTCTAGCAGGGGCCTGGGCATGCTCAGTAGGCTACTCGGTTCTCTGGTGTTATCTCTCTCTCTCTCTCTCATTCTCTCTCTCGTCTCTCTCTCTCGTTGGGTGGGTGGTGACAAGTTACAAGCGCTTGCGGCAGGTCCCCGCCCCCAGGATCGGCCATCCCCTGCAAGGGGATGAAGCAAATGTAGAAACACCTTGCTCCGCAGCATCCTGACCTGGAGCCGGAGGGGCTGCGCCTGCGGGCCGACCCCACCAGTGTCCCAGCTCGAGGACCGCCTGCCGCTCTCCACGGTACTGCGGAGAGCTCAGCTCCGCCCTTCTCTTTCAGAAGGACAGCACCCCGCGTCACGTAACCCAGCCTTCTCGGGCTCCACCACCGCCTCCTCCTTCCCAGCTCTTTTCCTCTCCTCCTCCTCCTTCTGCTCCCCTCCGTTGTCTGTTCTTCCTTCCCGCACTCCCGGAGATAGACGCTCAAGCCTGACGCCTCTGAAAAGGCAGCGGCAGTCGCCTTATCCACAGACCTCAGGAAATTCGTTTTGACCGATGCATGCTTCAGGCTCAGGCGCGAGCTAAGGGGAATAACGGGGCAGGTAAAGAAGCTCAATTTGGGTTGGGGGGAGGGGATGGGGCGAGGCAAGCTCGACAAGGATATCTCTCCCCGTTGTAACTGAGCCAGGATCTGCTACAAATGCACGGGGAAGGATGGGTGGTGGGAGGAGGGTGGAGGAGTACGGATCCTGGTTGTTTTGCATGCAGCTTTTTTAAATAGATGGCAAAAAGATGAGATGGTGAAACTGGGGTAGTAACTTAAAGGCTGAATGCAGTGATTTATTAGCAAAAGAAAGAAAACAGGCAAGTTAGAAACCAAAGCAATAAAATGTATCTATTATCTACATCTTTCTTGCTCTTCCCCATCAGCCGCATGCTGTGCCTATCCTTAATATCTGTAGTCGACTTCAGGCTCCACGAAACTGCACTGGTATTAGACATGGAGCTTAGAGACTGGGCGGGAAAGCCAGGGAGAATTTTGGGTGTGAATTATTATTGATGGACTTTGCAAAAGCTGGGGGGGGGATGATAGGCACTTCTAAAAATTGTCCCAAAATTTTCATGCTCTTTTTGACAGTATATATTGGAGGGTGCATAGAAGGTGTGTGTCCGTGTGTGTATGTGTGTGAGATACTACAAACATATTAAAATAAATGCAACTGCAGCTGATCGGCATACTGTATTGATCCTTCCAGTCGCTTGGGAATGGATTTGATTCTAGAAATGAAAGAAAAGATTAATGAGGCTGTTAGTCTGCTTTTGAATTAGAGCGCTTCTTTCTCTGGCTGCAGTAAGGTTGTTTTTCAGATTCTCTTATTTCATCCTCTAATTTGTGAACTCACAAGGTTTTTTCCAGCTCCTAGAGAGAATCCTCTTTCTCCATATAAATAAAGATACTCTCTCACACAACAATGAGCTTCCTCTAAGAACTGGGAGAGTCCGTTGACCTCCCCTGTGGTTAAGAATATATATGTGTGTTTTTCCCCTTTCTCCTCCATTCCTTTAAAAAAAAAAAAAAACTCAGGTATGCGTTACTAGAGGAGTGCAGAAGAGAGGGTGAAGAAATGTTTTGTGATCTAGGTTATATTAATAAATCAATTAACCGGCTCCAACTGAGTCTCACATAAAGAATGGCTTTCCAACCCATGAGCTCATGAATGGCTACAAAGCACTATTCTTGATCTTGAAATTCCAGAATTATTTCGCAAATGATTAAACAGTTGACATATTCTTGAGTCCACTAAAAAATGAAAGTATATTGAATAATATGCTATCTTAGAATGATTTTTAAGAGCACCTTCCATTGAGCTTGGCACAGGAGTAGATAAGATATGGCTGGTGACTGCTGGTGGTGTGGGATGTCTCAGCCATAATAAATAAGCAACTGAGATTTTTATTTCCTTTTGCTAGTGGGCAGTGTGCATGTGTGTGTGTGTGTGTGTGTTGTGTTGTGTTGGAAGAGAGAGAACCAGTCATCAATTTCATCTGGGGAGGAACTTGAAGTGGGATCCCCTAGCTTGGTGGCTCTCAGCTGACACCTGTAGGGATTGCTCTGTACTGAAGAGAAATGCTCTCAGCTTTCTCCATGGAGGAGCAGCAGCACAATGCAGTGCCATAAATTACTGCTAGTTTCAGCTTGTAGGGAAAAAAAGTGTTAATTGGATAGTGAACTTCTGTGTCCAGGCAATGAATTGTGTGTGTGTGTTGGGGGGGGGTGTGCAGATACATGTGACAAGATTTTACATTTGCGGGTTTTACTGGTCAAAATGTGAGAGTAATATTGTGTGTTTAAAAATAACTCTTGAACAACTCTTTATGATTTCTGTACCACTTCAAGAACCTATCAGATTAGAGTTGATTTAATGGTATAGTGAGTGATTCAAAGGTGTGATTTTAAATTCTAGCATCCTAGAGCCGTATCAGCTACAGTAACACACATGCCAACTGCTGTTCTGACCACACAGATGCTAAGAGCTGACAGCCAGATGAGTGCTTGAGGAGGAGTTAAGATCACTCGCTGTTAGACAAATTATTAAGTACTTTACACATCTGTAATATGGCAGTTGAGACATAAATGCTGTCAAAAATAGGTATCTGACTCCAGTTAGATGTTTTCTCCTAAGATAAATTATTCCTTTAATAAAAAGTAGAAAACTACTTTTTTTGAAATTTTAAAAGGACTTCCAAGAAACTATCAACATTCCTTCTCTCCTTGAGAAAAATATAATGGTAGGAATGACATAAAATTCAAGCTGACAATTTTCAGGGGACAGTTTGATCTGCTTTGCCCATTGCGAAATAAGCTATTAACTAAGATTTGAATAGGTTGTGTTTTTACTGCCCACGTAACTAGTACACAATATAAACAGAAGTCCTTAAAACAGCCCCCTTTTCACCTGTCCTTGTATATTTAAGAAAAAATAAACTCTCCCAGAAAAAGTAAAAGATAACCAAAACCAAATCTCTATGAAAATCTGAGAGGGTTAGCTGTTAACAGTTACACTTACAATACAGTACAGGGTGTAGTGGGTGACCGTAACAGTGTGATACTCACTATTGGGACATAGTAGGTCTTACTTGTAGATCAGGACAAATAAGCTCCTTCCAATAAGGTTAACTCTGGTTTACGGCAATAGTTATATACATGGTTTCTGAGTTGAATAATGATTTACGTGACACTATGACTGACTTTAAAACTTTATTTTAATTCTCTGCAGATTTCTGGGTCCTTATTAAAGACAAAAAATTAATCAAAATGCATCACCAACACAAACCAATTGGCATGCTGACATTCTAGCTTGGCCTTGCAGAGGTGGAGAGAAAAGAAGAGGGGTTGTGATTTCCACATCTAACAGCTTCTGGCTATTCCACAGCTTCTGGGTTTGAACGCCGCTGCAGGGGAGGGGAAAAGAGAAGGAAAATCCAGCCTATGAGGTCATGCACAAGGAATTCTTTGACTACAGTGGTGCTGGAAGTCCATGATATGACAGAAGAAGCAGGTCTTTGAAACTATACGGGGGTTGATGAGTGGTGCTCTAAAGTACAAGGAACCACTTCCTCCTTCTGCTTTGACACACTTCATCTGGAGAAGGCATTCACAAGCATCCAAAGGTTCTGGCTCACTGGTGGCTCCTTGTACTTCCCCGATAAGTGTCTACTTACCTGACTCTAACTATTTCCCTTTTGCCTGGTACCACTGATGGTACCTGGTAGACGATGATTATTTGAGGAGTGAAGCATCTGTTGACATCATCGACGCCCTTGAACTAGTTCTTTGGACTCAAATGGATGAGTGATTTCCCTTGACCTTCTGTTGACACCTTTTCCAGAACGTTGCTTCCAAAGTGTATCCTCCCTTTGGTGTGGACGTTTTGTGGCCTCCCTGTACCACCGGGGTCTACGTTTTCCAGTTGGAAGGGGACTATAGGGAGAGAGGGAGGGGTTGCTGGAAGAAGAAGAAGAAAAAAAGAACTAGACAAAGGAGGGTGCATCCCTCCCACTCCTGCCCAGCCCCCTACCCTTCTCACTCCTGGACCCTTATTTCTGCATCACGGTGTCCAGGACGATTTTGACCCTGTCGGCCCCGGCACCCCCCCGCCGCACCCCAGCCCCGAGCATGGGGACGGCGCTACTCCAGCGCGGGGGCTGCTTTCTCCTGTGCCTCTCGCTGCTGCTCCTGGGCTGCTGGGCAGAGCTGGGCAGCGGCCTAGAGTTCCCGGGCGCAGAGGGCCAGTGGACGCGGTTCCCCAAGTGGAACGCCTGCTGCGAGAGCGAGATGAGCTTCCAGCTGAAGACGCGCAGCGCCCGCGGCCTCGTGCTCTACTTCGACGACGAGGGCTTCTGCGACTTCCTGGAGCTCATCCTGACGCGCGGGGGCCGCCTGCAGCTCAGCTTCTCCATCTTCTGCGCCGAGCCCGCCACGCTGCTGGCGGACACGCCGGTCAACGACGGCGCCTGGCACAGCGTGCTCATCCGCCGTCAGTTCCGCAACACCACGCTCTTCATCGACCAGGCGGAGGCCAAGTGGGTGGAGGTCAAGTCCAAGCGGAGGGACATGACCGTGTTCAGTGGCCTCTTTGTCGGGGGGCTGCCCCCGGAACTGCGGGCCGCGGCGCTCAAGCTCACGCTGGCCTCGGTGAGGGAGCGGGAGCCGTTCAAAGGGTGGATTCGGGACGTGAGGGTCAACTCCTCCCAGGCCCTGCCCGTGGACAGCGGCGAGGTGAAGCTGGACGATGAGCCGCCCAACAGTGGTGGCGGGAGCCCCTGCGAGGCGGGCGAGGAGGGCGAGGGCGGGGTGTGCCTCAACGGAGGCGTGTGCTCCGTGGTGGACGACCAGGCGGTGTGTGACTGCTCGAGAACCGGCTTCCACGGGAAGGACTGCAGCCAAGGTAAGGCCCGGCGCCTGACCCACCCCACTGGGGCCTTGGCTTGGGCAGGGCGTGGGGAGGAAGAGCGAGGTAGGCGGGGCGGGGCTGGTGCATGGGGCCTTCCTTCTCTGGACAGTGTTGCAATTAGCTTCCAGGCGAACACCTGTTTCTGGCCTCTCTGCCTCATCACCTCCCACAGCTTCTCCTTTGGCATCCTCTTAATGGATGAGCAGCCACGTTTGCAGGTTCACTTTCCTGCCGTGAGCTCTTTGTACCAGGTCTACTTCCGACCACGTGGCCGGGAGGATGACCTGTCCTCCTCGTTCCTTGGATTCTTTGCTGGGCTGCTCCCTATCTTCACTGGGCCATGGCCCACCCAAGTAACCAACCATTGTGCTTTCCTCTGCCACCTTTAAGTTTGTAATGCACAGATTTTCCCCATTAGATGCAAACAAGCATCTAGATAGAAGATTGGGCACACAGTTGGTGAAGAATGAAATGCACGACAGGTGCTCCCTGGTTGAGAATCCCCACACAGGTACTCTTGGTAAAGGACAAGGGAGACAGGACTCGTGCATACTGCTGTGCCTTTTACACGTAAAGTGTTGAGGTCCTGCACCTGGTTGTGGAAAAACAGGGGAGGAGGCATCTGAACATATTCTTGATTGGAAAGAGGGTTCTTGGAATTAATGTTAATTTCTAGGTTATGACCAAGGTGAACATTTGCCAATTTATGTAAAATTATGTGATTTCTGTGGTTCCTTAAGTGGGAGACAGGCCAACTAATGTTTAGAAATGTTGGAGATCAAATAGCATTTCTCAATTAGCAGATGCTTTGGGGACGTAAATAAAGAAGTTTAGATGTTTCTGGACTGGGGAGCTAATAAACAGAGGATGCCTATGAAGGATTGCAAGAGATTTATCTGAGGATATTCAGCTAATGATATTTATCTGAGTAGTGGAGGCCACGTTGTAATTTCTGTTGTTCTTAGAGATTGAAACAGTTTTGAATTTAAAGTAAAATCAGATCTAACTTCTATTTTCTTCCCATTATAAATACAATTCAGTCATTAGTGTGTTCTCTCCAATGTTGCTATGTGACAGTGATCAAGGGAAAATATATTGTGTAAATACAGAAAGCTTATGAACAGAAAGTGAGTGGTAATGAAAACAATGAAACATGGGTGTATCTGTGGCTGAGCAGGAGAGAAGATATCAGGGTTTAAAGCAGATAGCTTATGGGTCAAATGAAGGCAATCAACACATGGGTAAATGGTATTTATGGCTGAAATTTAGTAAGAGGTGAATTATTAAATCTGATTTTGAGAGCTGTAGGGACTAAGCTCTGTGTGTGCCTCTATATTATTGTATAATGTCTTCTGGGGCTTTTTGCTGACACTGCTAAGGAGGACTAGCCCTTGTAAATCTTATTAGACTCGGCAGTTCTCTCTCACCTGACTTTAAGAGAAATGAGGGCTTGTAGAATATGTACTTGTTTAAACAGCAAAGGGAGATAGGAAGAAAAGAGCTGGTCACTAGGAAAGTTCATGGGTTGATGAAAAAAAAGTAAAAGGTTATTTTCTTGTTCCGTCTTCATGAGGGCTTTTGTTTTCACTATGTTTTTGCTGGAATCATTATAGATGACTATGTATTTCATGGTTTGTACTGCACTTCAGTTTGGCTAGTAAATTTCCATGGATTTAGCCTTAGCCTTTGTAGTTATGTTTTACATAAATAAAACAGTACATGTTTCCCTCTACCAAATCTAACTCCATTGTAAATCATGTAAAAGATAGCTCCATGTGAAGATTTGCAATAATATCATTTGAAGTTGCATGCCTCTACACTGATTAATATTAAATGAATTAAAAATGAACATTATTTTGTGGTAAAAATTGCTCTCAGTATCCTAATGCCACTTTAAAATACAGAGCAGGCAATTTAATGAAGGACACCTGAGGTATGATTTCCTTCCTTAAATTAGGAAACAAGATACAGCTTCTTCTTTGTGGGAGGGTGTTTTAAATGAACATTTTAATTTTTCTGTATATTTTTAATGTAGGGATCCAGTTATCATGCATAATCAGGAGTAGGTAAGAGTGGAGAAAGCATGGCAACAGTAATATATTGAAGAGAAACAGAATTAGATGTTTCAGAAATGTATTTTGTTTTGCAAGTGGATAGCTGTTTCCAGAAGATGAAGAATTTGTAATTACCACGCTACATAATTGAACAGCATAGTACCTGATGCATAAGGTAATTCAACCCAGAAAAGAGAGTCCATCAGGATTGTTCTGGAGCATTGATTCATTTTGAAAATTTGAGCTTAAACTGGAGTGCAAAGATCACCACTGGTCATGCAAAGCAAACAAAAGACTGGATTCCTTTGATTTTCACACAAATGGGAGATGGGGCTGATAAAGGCAGGCTCTTTCTTCCCAAAAGAATTGGCTCCATTTTGACTATTTTCCCTGTTTCATGTATGTCAAGTGACTATTAAATAATTAATTGAGAACTGATGTGTCTCCCAACACCAATCATCTATTGATGGCTAGGGATAGATGATTTCTATTCAGATAAAGTATAAACAAAGCCCTGCTTCTAGCCAGTATTTACACTGATTGCCACATTCTTTTTTAAAACAAATAAATCCACATTCATTAGAGAATTTAGGAAAAAAGTTAATAGCAAACAGTAAATAAAATTTAAATCATGTCTGGTCTCAACTATAATTTTTTAAATAAAAATGTCTACTTATTTTAGTTGCTTTCATATTTAAAATATCACAAAACAACTAAAAAGACAGCAATGCTATTTTCTTTTTCCCAAAGCCCTTGCCATGGCCTAGAAGCCTAGAATGTCTTCAAACAATTTATGCACCTGTGAATTTCTAGAATATTTTTATTTAATGAATTCATTTTTTTCCTTACTCTATTTATTCAGGCCTAACGAATTGTATTTATTTACTTATGCAATAATGGAATGAGGACAAAAGAGAGGTTATATGTCATGAACAAGTTAGTGGCAGAGCCTAGGTAAGAGCACAGACACTTCTTATTGAGCCATGCGTATCGTGTCTGTTGAATAAGATTTCTGGTTTATTAGGGTTTTTTCAGGTATAGGCAGTAACAAAGAAGAAAAGTTATACACACACACACACACACACACACTTGTGTGTGTGTGTGTGTGTGCGCGCGCGTGGTAGAAAAGAGCTAGCTTATGCATCACTGTGTTCTTTGACCCCTAGAGTTACTCTCAGAACGGAACTATTCAAGAGTGTCATTTTCCTGAATGATGGATGCTTATGGAGCACACGGCTTTTTCAGTGACTTATACTCATCTAAGTGCCCCAGGGCCATTATTATTTAATAAGTTTCAACTTAAGAGGACTAATTGTTTCCTACCAGCTTAAAAGAATTAGTGAATTTGATGACTATCCAGTTCAAAAATGAGAATAAAAGACTAATCAATGAAAAATTAAGTTAAACCCTGGGTCACATATATGAAAATTTCATACTGGACTCTTGAGTGTCTCTTTTATTTACATTCCCTTTTTAAATGGCCATACACACATATAGCTTGTGGTGGTTGATTGCTTAATATTACTAAACACAGCAGTGTGATAGATGTCATTTCATAAAGCCTCTGCTTTCTATGACTTTGCTAATATGACCAGATAGACAACCATATTCACTCATTATTTTACTCATTTGTTTCTTTATCCAACAAATATTGAAGGCTCTGTGTGCACACAAGTACTAGACTTAGCCAGTAAGACAGTAAACTCTCAGAAATAGTTCCTTCCTTCACAGACCTTGCATTCCAGCAAAGAGGCACAATGATATACAAAAATAAATACAGGGGTATTTTCAATGGTAGTATAGTTTTTGGAGGACTGGTACCTGATACTGTGACAACTTAAAATAGTGTGAACTGAGCTAATCAAAGTAGGTTTTCCTGAAGTGTAAGGCTCAAACTAAAATCTGAAAGAGAAGAAGAAATTCACTAGGTAAGGGGAGAAAAGAAGTACGAGGTGCAGAATACTGGAACAGGAGATGACACGCATACCCAAGCATCTGAGAGATGTTCCTTGAGTAAGGAGCTCTTAGAGAGAGGAAGTGGCCAGACCTTGCAGGGCCTTCTAGACCTAGTCAGGGATTTTAATCTTTATTGTGAGAGTGGTAGAAAAGCAATGGAAAGAGTTTAGTGGGGAAGGTGAGGAGGAGGATGTTACTATTTATGTTTCAAAAATGTCACTCTGGCTACAGTGTTAGAACAGATTGATAGAGGGCCAGAGGAAAAAGAGAAAACATTATTTTCTGTTTGTCAGTCAACAACATTTGTTAAGCACCCACTGTAAACTGTAGACAGAACTAGAGCACATAGAGAAGAGCAAGATTCTTTCTCTAAGGAAGTTAGAATCTTTGTGAGTTTACTTACATGTAGGAATCTCAGGCCATTCATTGTTTGGAACCCTGATTCTATGTGTAAAAGGCATTATCTGAGCCCTTTGTGGGATTTTTCATGTGGTGTCTCTGGGATGTACCCACTGAATCCATGAGCTCCTGCAGCACAATGGTAATGTCATACTTCATTATACCCTCAAGTATCTTACCAAACACATCTTTCTTGTGACAATATATATTGGCTGATTGATTCTAGGCTCTAAACAGTAACAGCTACAATAAAGAAAAATATTATGTAAGTGCTTACAATCTTTGTCAGGTTAAAAAAATTTAAGCATTTACCGTATAGGTAGGTGCTAGACAAAAACATTCAGAGATTTTACCAGAGTTTTGTTTGAAGTCTACTATTGTAGGGGAAGATGGGTCATCTGGCTGAAAAAGATAGGAGTGGAATGCAGAAATTCATTGATAATTTTGATCTAGATAAAATGTTCTGGTAAGCTCTTTATGACAATGAAAGGCATCTATATGGTCTAGCAAAAAAAAAAAAAAAACCCACAAAAGACAAAAAACTTATCCTGACTATAAATTAGTAATCAAAATTGAGTTCCTATTCTAGAATGCCACAAATGAGGTGGAGCGAATTATTTTGAGATTTTGTTTAACTGTTCTAAGATGCAACTCTAGTGTAGAAGTTAAATTATGTAGACTCTGGGGGCCACACTGCCTGGTTTCAGAGGTTATACAGTCAAACTTCTGTTCCTCAGTTTTGTCATCTGTGAAAGTGAGATAATCATTGCACTTACTTTATAGGGATCTTATTAAAATTAAGCTGGTGGTTTCACGTAAAGTCCTGAGAACAGTGCCCAACGCATAGTAAACTTTCTGCAGTGTTCACTTGTTATTTTTGTTCCGATTACTGCCATCATCACTAGCACCACTACTTTTACCGATACTGTTTCCTTTAGAGGCACTCTACAGAAAAATTCAAATATGGAACAGTTTTTTCTCATGAAAACAAATTCTAATGTAATAATGATGTTTGATTAGCACACAAGTTTCAACGTATAAAGAAAATAAAATTGTAAAGACAATGACTTCTGTTTTAGACAGCTTTTCTCAAATGTGTACCTAGTCATGATTCAAAAGATTTAAAAAAATCATATTCTATTTGAGAATGTTTTTCTATGATCGAGCAGCCTTTAACACAAAAGAATTTATAAAAACTATCACTTTCCACAAGAACTAATACCTTTATGCATCCCAATCTTAATATAAATAGCAATTTTAACTGTGTTTGTCCTAATGTATAGATATAGATATCTAATGGGCCTATCTATTTATAATTTGTCTTTGAGTCTCTCCTATAAGTTAAAGTTATTTATACATATGCTGCAGAGGAGTTAGATAATATATTTGAGCTTTAATAGCTCAAGTGAGTTATTCTTATAGTTATGAATAGATTATACTTTAACATAAAATTATGTATATGCCATTGAATCATGTTCCAGTTTTGGATATCATTAAATGAACTGTGATAATTACACTGATTATTTTTTCAAAACCTCTTGATTGACTATAGAAAGGACTATATAATACTTCCGATATCTTTCGCTACATTGTGAGTAATAAGACCCTGAGCCATACCGGTTCTTGTAAACAGTATTTGACCCCATTCTGTATCCCTTTCTCAGTGAACAATTGGTGGCTACTATGCCCGTAGGGTTAAATCCTTTGAATGTGCCTTGAAAATAAGGCCTTATCATAGATATTCAGGCTTTGTTTTATTATGGAGATAATAAGCCTACTATTAGAAGCTGCTATGCAAACTCTACTTTCAAAAAGTACACAAGTATTTTTGACATAATTAAAAATAAATCATTTTTACATTCTAAAATTTTTAGTTCATTATGCAAAACCCTTGTACTTTTTGCATGTTATTTCTCTATAATTTTATGGCTCAGTCCCTTTTCTATTACTTGAAAGTACAGGAATCAGTCACTTCATGGTCTTTGCTGAATAGTAAGTCTTAAAATGTTTCAATTAGGTTTTGTTAGTTGCTTTAGAACTCTTCGGCGATTGCATGGCTTTTTGGTTCTCTCTCTTCTGCATGGATTCCATGTATTTCTGCTTGAATATGAGAATAAGTACAATGCTGTCTCAGATTCTTATCCTGCCTTCATATTATTTACGCAATATGTGAAAACAGAGTGTGTCATGGGATCTGAAACACTAAGTTCCAGAGGTGGCATTGCCTCTAAATCACTGTTAAAAGTTGAATAAGGCCACTAACATTCTGTGTTTCAATTTACAATATTGTAAATTGAGAAACGCTTTATCAGACTACCAGTATATTGTGAACTCCTGCTAACTGACTTCACAGAATGTTTGTGAGTAGCTAATAGATTTAAATTCTCAGAAAAACTTGAAAATTTGAAAGAAATATCCAATGGCAGCAAGGAAGATGGCTCCAGGATATTATGGATGTTAATAGTGATAACATTAAACATGGTTCTGTAAATCTAATTTGGGATCATTTTAGATAATGCCATGCTCAATAATACATATAAGATTTGGTGGAATTCTCTTACATATTGATACATCAGTACCGACAAGCTGATTAAAGAGGACCTTGGTCCCATGGTTCCTCATGAGTAAAACCTAATGAAATAAGTAATTTAAGACAGTAACTATGTACGTGCACATTATATGGTTCTATTTTTATGAACTTCTAAACACTCAACTAATCTATGGTGATTATGGTGATAGAGGTCAGAATAGAGGTGACCTTTAAGTGGTATTGACTAGAAGAAGGTACAATGGAGACTTCAACTTGATCTGGATGGTGGTTACATGGGAATATATATTTGTAAAAAATCACTGAACTATACACTTAAAATTTGTTTTCATTACTGTATGTAATCTCTACCTCAATTTTTAAAAAAATATACATTCTTATAATTATAAAATTATAATTATAATTTTATTACATAAAATTATTACATAAAATTATATATAATAAAATTCCAAATTATAAAAATGTTGCTCAAATAATACAATTGCACTGAATATATGTTTATATATACATAGTGTGTGTATAAATAAATAAATATATATAATTTTACTTATAAAGAGATCCTTAATGGAAATCCATATTTCAAAATTTTAAGCAAAAGTCAAATATTTGTAACATAGACCCAAAGACCAATTCAGAGAGCAATTGTATTTATATTTGAATAAATATGACAATAAGAAAAGAGAGTATTCTGTTTTAAAGACCTGTACAACCTTTGAACTTGCTTTCAATTTCTTATGTCTTAATAATGGAAATTTGACATGGGTTCTTATTTTACACTTGCATCTCCTGAGTGCAAGTCCTGTCAACACATTCAAGCAATACAAGTGTTCCAACTAGAACACTTAACTGCTGACATTTTCAGTAAATGAATGACGAGGATGTTGTAAGAGCTCAACACATTCTTAGATGAATGATTGGATATTGGAAGGAACATTACAGTCCAACCATAAATTTCATAATACTGTCTAAATCTGCAAATATACATGACTTCTCCCACAAAATAATTAGGAATCAAATTATTCAAAAGGTGCACTAGGTACCTCTTCTTTAATGGTGCTCTAAGCACCTCTTGAATTTTAATATAATTTTAAATCATTCTGTTTAGAATCACAATAGTTATTATAATTACTCTTTAGTGTTAACTAAGTGAAGGTCACTGTACAGTGTGTTTTGTCCATCTTTATTTATTCTCACAACATCCTACTTGGTAGGTTTTATACAGTTCCCATTAACTCAATGGCAGAGCTGAAATTTGAGCATAGGTGTGTCCTTTGCCTTAGCAGGCAACTCTGTCCATTATATGAAATAGCATGTGCCTTTTACTTAACTAACAGCAAATGGATGATGGAAATATGCTCACTAATTGTCAGCCTGGTGCTAATTTGAATGGCTGACTTATAATAAAGACTTCAGTATTGAGGGTTGTGGCAGACCCTTAAGTTTCCTGCCATTTACTAGTGTCATCATAATAAAGAAATAGAGTAACTTGTAAGAATTCATCATACTACGTTTCTATAATTTGCTTATTTACTTTTTTGTTGACCTCTTCATATCATGCGTAATGTGTTAATTCTACTCTAATGTAAGTAGAAGCAAAGCTCTAGAATATTGCATCTAAAGAACATTACAACTAATTCTTTATCTTTTGAATAAAAACACTTATTCACAAAACAAGCAACTCAGAATTTCTGTTCATTTCAGAGGATGGAGATAAAGTTATTGAAAATATCAGAGTCCATGGTGAGTCAGCACAAATGTAAAGACCTCGCCCAGGCCCATAAACAGACATGTTGTGAGAGTTGCTGAGTTAGAACGTGGTTCTACTGAAGATACAGATGATGGTACGCAGGACACTTAATTGAAAGAGAAGATAGTGTCTGTTTTTGGATAAGTGAGTTTGGCTTTCCAACGCATTGCCTAAAATTGAACCCAGGAGCCGGTCTTCGAGTTTACAAAGGTATTCTCTGTGCTATTTCTGGCATATATGAGAAACTATTATTGGAAAGAACTGGGAGGAAATCAAGTCTGAGCTAGCAAGCCAAAGATGCTGACCCAGTCTCTTGTCCAGTTACTTGTGCTCAGAACTATCTGGATTGTAATTAGAAATACACTGACACCAAATTACAGGAGCAAGTGCCACTTCAAATAGCACTTCCTCACGTTGGTTCCCAGGAGGGCTCTGTTGTTTCAAAAGTTAGAAGAGGAACTGCCAAGAAGAACAGTTGCTTCACTAGCATACTAACATCAGGAGTGGCTTTTTATGTTTAATTATAGACATAATGCATTCTGTGTGGATGACAACCCGTAATGGAAGCAGCTACTGTTGTGCGTGACCTAACAATACCTGGCTTTGTATGTGGAACCAGCTAAGCTTAAGTGTTAGTCAGACATTGCTAGATTCAGCAGGATGAGCACCCCAGGCCAGCAGTGGCAAGGAAATTAAAGACTCATGTTTTTCCTCTAAGTAACGATGTCTCTCTATAATTAAGCGTGCTGGGACTCTCCTTAGGGAAATAGCTGGCATGGCAGCATGTAACTATTGTAGGGAAGATACTGCTCTTCCGCTTAAGCTCTTTATCTTGAATACAAAATTGATTTTTTAGCAAATAACGTATTTAAAATTATTACATGTGATGCTTAAGATACTAAATGTTTAATTTATTTAATTAAAAATTCTGTAAAGTAGGAAGTTGTATATTGTGTCATGACCCCAATGCACAATTGAATGTATAGGTGAATACATCTATGAGTCCCTATTTTAAAAAACGGGCCGACTTTCTCTGAAAGAAAGTATTGAAGTATTTTAAAACAATGAAGCACTTATTTTTAATATATACATGTGTATGTGCATATATGTATGTCACTGCAGTGATATGTACCAAAACATGCCATACACAAGAAAATCACATAATGTAATCAGAGGAAGTTTTTTTTTAATGTCTTGGAAATAATGTTGAAGTCTTTTAAAATGTTAAATATATCATGAATGTTTTTATGATTCAAAATAATTTATGTAATATGTATATTTTTTTCTGCACGAGACCTGAGAAACCTATAATGTCTGTCTTTATAGTAAGACAAATAACTTTGTGTGGTCAGGCATAGTATTAGAGATTTTGAGGTTTCTGCAAAGTAGCACTTTCATATTGTTGATTAACAGCAGCTCAAATGTTCCTGGGGGTTGTGTGAAAAGCTAACTATATTATGCCTTGCTCTAATGTTGTTCTGACAGTTACCAGGAGTAATTTACTTTGATGGAACTTTATTATTATTATTAAATACTTATTATTTAACTATTTATTAAAATGAGCCACCATTTTGTTCCAGAAGATGAAAAAAGTTAAGCTTTTATTTTTGTAACAGCCATTTTTTAAGGCCAATATATCTCTGAAATCTCTTTTAACAGAATAGTTAGGAAATCTATAACAATTTTTGTTTTTAACATTTAAATATCATTTATAAGTTTTAGAAAATGCCTCATTGGTCAGTTTTTATCACTATATGGGAATTGTTTTGGAGAAATATCATTAATTCTCTCTTCCTGGGGCCTCTTTAGTCTTTGCTTTGATTAGAATAGTCGAGTTAAAATAATATGGCTTGCTTTCTTCTATCACAGTTTATATTTTGGGCTTCAAATAACATTTAAAGTTTTTTTATTTTTGCTTGAATTTCATCTGTTGTTTATTCTTCTACTCTCTACATTGATTTTCTTCATAAAAGTACAGGCAGAGACGAGCTTCAGGTATTAGAATAATTCTTCCTCTGGGAATAGCACTCTATGACTGTTACCTGAGAACTGAGCACTTTCCCAGAGGGAGTTGGAAATAAAGAATGTTGGGCATCTCCCTTTCCCTCAGGCTCTGTACATTATTCATTCTGGGTAAAGTTCTTGTTTGTATGACATAAAAATGTTGTGTTTCATCCTAAACAGAGACAATAAAGATTTGGATTGGGACCAAGTATACTGTGTTCTGGAATGTCTTCTGCCCATAAGAGATGGAAGATGGAAAGATGATGAGGCCTCAGGGCATCTCTGATACCTGTAGTGTGTCATAATTGAGAAAATGAGCCAGAGGACAGAGAGGGGAACAGGAGATGAGAGAAAAGAAGATGACCAGGGTAAAATGAGTGTTGGAAAAGAAGAGAGATAGAGATAGAGATAGAGATAGAGATAGAGATAGAGATAGAGATAGAGATAGAGATAGAGATAGAGATAGAGATAGATAGATAGATAGAGAGAACACGAACACAAGAAGAGCTAACAGAATTTGAAACAAAAAGACTGAGAACTGGTGATTTAAAAAATGAAAAATCACACCTCTGGTTAGTGAAGAAGACTAGATTATGAGACTAGATCATGGATTCCTTGACTTCTAGCTCTGGGATTGAATTGAAAAGAATAGGAAGAAGAACAAGACAAGGATTATTATCTACAATTCAGTCATATGAAGTACAGTCTTTCTGTCAATGTGCCTTTTTTATACTAACTGATAACAACAGTAGTGAAATATTGCACAACTCATGCTATGTGTTAGGCACTATTTTAAGCTCTTTTCACATTAATTGATTTAGTCATTCCCACAACCCTATAATGTAGGTGCTGTTTCTTCCCTTTTATTTATTTATTTGTTATTTTACCTTTTTGATTTTTTTTTTTTTACCTTTAGAGAGAGGAAGGGAAAGAAACAGAGAGGGAAAGAAAAGTCATTGCGTGAGAGAGAAACAGCATGCCCCCAACTGGGGACCTGACTTGCAATCCAGGCATGTGCTTTGACTGGGAATTGAACTGGTGGCTTTTTGGTTTGCAGGCTGGTGTTCAGTCCGCTGAGCCACACCAGCCAGGACTATTTCCTTCATTTTACAGATGAGAAAAATGAGGCCCAGAGAGATTTTCTTAAATTACTCAAATTCACACACTAGGATTTTGCAAAGCTGGCATTTGAAACATGATTGCAGTATGATTCCTTAGACCATGCCCTATACTTGCAATTCTCTTCCTTTTTTAATAATAAAGTATAACCGATTATATGTCTTCCACATACTGTTTTACACATGAGAATACCCTGTATTTAACAGATGCCTATATAGGCTAATGCAATTTCAGCTCTCTCTCTCTCTCTCCCCTTCTTTCTTTCTCTTAGTATTCTACTTAAGTGTTTAGTAACTTTTCCTGGACAGAATTTCATCCTTAAATTTAATGAAAATCCTTTCTCCTCTGACATAAATTAATTTCTTCTTGTTATGTCCTCAGTGGAAATAAAATTTATGTTGTTAGTATCCCCTTGAATTATCTTTATCTGCCTAAATGAAAGAATGCTGTCTTCACTGAACTAAAAACACTTCAGATTCTCCTTCTGTGCAACTGGTCTGAATTCAGCCTGCTGCCCCTAATAGCAGCCTGTTTTATTTATTTTGCTCACTATCAGCTCCACTCGCTAATGCTCTCCCAGAGGTTAGTTCCCAAAACATATTACAATCTTCTGAATCTGTTCATCACAGCAGCAACATAGCTGCACTCTGAGTGACTCCTTAACCTTTCTTCTTGCTTCTGTCTGACATGCTAATTTTCCATTATATCTTGGAAATGGCACGGGCAGGGACTACATAAAATCCTTAGTGGCTGTTGTTACTTGGTGGTTTTAAAAAAATGTCTGTCATTAGTGTCTGTAGATCAGGCAGTCCAGAGTTGTGTAAGGGGGAAAGTCTTGATAACATTGCATTTGTAAGCAGGAAAAATAGGTCAGAAAAATTTGAGCTGACAAACAGAAAAAAAGAATTTGGACTAAGGAAAACTGGCAGTAGTATTCTGGTCCACAGAGGACTAAGCAATGAAAATGGATTTGAACAACAGTGTGTTCATTTTGGCATAAGGAAAGAGAAAACAGCATTGGCGTGTAGTTCTTTCTATTAATGTGAAAATAGGCCAGCAGAAGTAATGGGGGAGTCTTAGTTCCTGGAGATAGTTACCGATAGCTTAGATAGCAAGTGCTAGTCATAAATTGCTTGAGATTTTTCTTATTCTGATCAGAGGTATTGTACCAAATGATCTTTAAAAGATATTTTCAGCTCTTAGTTATGTAAATTCTTGTAGTTTTTGGAAAACCTTTAACATATAAGTCCCCCAAGTTTGAGATGGAATTAGCCTAACCACTCCTAGCCCAAAATCACCTTCCTCCCTCTCCCACTCCACTCCAATGAATAAAGGAAAAATGATTTCCAGAGTATCTGAAGTTACAATTCACAGATGCATTTGAGTAAAATATGGCACCAACTGCCACAGAGCACGTGGCCCATGAATTACTTCCCCAGTTTTCTTAACTTGCTGTCACTGCACATAGGAGTCCCCAGAATAAACTGTGGGCAGGCTCCCTTCCCACATGCTTGTGTTTGCCCTGAGCCAGCTGCCCTGTTGTCCTCTTTACACAGCGGATTGCCCCAGTTTCATGTTTCCTTGAATGTGGTTGAGCTCAAGTTACAGCTCCTGCCTGTACCTCTTATTTATTCTGCCAGTGCCAGGGTGCATTCCAAACACTGAATCCACCTCCAGCAGGCGTGATGCTCCTGCTCAGTGGCCTGGATGCAGCACCTCTGAGTGGTATTGCTCTCATATCATTTCTTATTTTTTTTCTGTCTGTGTCATTGTTCTTTCTCTGGGATACTCCTAGAGCTTCAGATGAAGAGAATTTGGACATTGGTATGAATTCCTGAGGGAGAGGGATAAGATGAGAGTAGTAAAAAATAGTTTTTGAGTTAACAAAAAAGTCAAGAACAACAACAAAGAAAATAAAACCAAAGCAACAACTGCTCACAACATTAAACTTTGGATACCCTTTAGTTTTCATGGTACAACTGGTTCCACAAACCTGAAATCTGGCCTTATCATTGACCCCCTATGTTTCTGTCCATTCATAATTCCAAAGCCACTTACAAAGAAGATACCATACACGAGATGAGATGTTGGCTCTTACGCAGTGGTTTACCTCTGTGTTCTCGGAACTCTTGCAGACTGAAAGTTTGGCAACACAAATGAAGATGTTAAAACCTAAATACATGTATAAAAAATTCAGGGATCACAAATGTGAATAAAACTTACTACTAATCATACTATATATAGATCTATAATACATTGATATAATAATGATATTATTCATGATAGT
Source organism: Carollia perspicillata (assembly GCA_004027735.1). Taxonomy (NCBI): domain Eukaryota; kingdom Metazoa; phylum Chordata; class Mammalia; order Chiroptera; family Phyllostomidae; genus Carollia; species Carollia perspicillata. The sequence continues at coordinate 20,839 of PVKM010013141.1, forward strand.
CTCCGTTGTAGTAAAAATGAGTCGTTTTGAAAAATGCAGTCATGGCAGTGTGCCTATGAAGGGTGAAAAACATATGGTCCTTTTAAAAATTACAGTTACTGGATCGTTCCACACTGTCACTTAAGTCACCATAATTTTAAATTACTCATCAACAGATTATTCCATATCAAAGAAAAACAGTTTGTGGAATGTCATTAGAAAGTTACAAGGGTTGGATAGAAAAAGTGTTGGATTAACAAATACTGAGTCTGTCATAAACCATGAATAGTCAGGACTCGACATTTTATGTTTTAGGAGACACTATATTTTGATCAACCACTCACATTCTCCACTCTAAGAATTGAAATTTGTCATGTTCTAATGGAGTAGGCTGGCAAATACATGTATGATTTCAATACAATGCAGTAAATACTGTCACAGAGGTGAGTATCTAGTCCTGCTAGAAGCCAGAAAACACGGGGACTATGTGTTTTCAGTGACCAAGTTCATTTGATTTTAGTGATGTGCTATTTCAAGCTCTCATACCCACCCATCAAGATTGTTTTTATAATCTCTTTACCACTTTCCTTAGACACAGGCGATACTCCTCATTCTGCCACTTAAAGCCATTTCTCTCTGCTACTGGAGTGATCCTTTAAAAAAAGTAATATTTCTCCTTTGGCTTAAGGTTAAAGAATGCATTCAAACACTGTTGTGAATCTGTCCCTGGATCTTCACAGTTTTCATTTCTTACCACTGTACCAACAAGAACCTTGTGATTTAAGACAATAATTATTTGTATTATGAGTAATCATTTTATTTACATGTTTTAGGACCCTTTTTAGTGATATTTTTTCAATGCTGAAAGACTTCTGTCCAGTCTGGACTGAGTAAAATTCCGCCCATTATTTACGATCCATCTAAAAGATCTTCTCTATGAAATCCTCCCTGACATCTTCCTCTAGTCCGCCCTGAGCCAATGATGGCTATGTGTAAATACCCTGTTCGTGAACTTACTGCACTCAGCACATTTTATTTTATTTTGGCTTTTTTTTTTTTTGAGAAAAGGGAAGGGAGGGAGAAGGAGAGGAGAGAAACATGAATGTGTTTCAGACGGTTGCCTCAGAAACTATCAATGTGGTTGCCTCTCACGTGCCCTCTACTGGGGATCTGGCCCACAGTCCCAGCATGTGCCTTGACTGTGAATAGAACCAGTGACCCTTTGGTTTGCAGGTCAGTGCTCAGTCCACTGAGACACACCAGTCAGGCTCAACACATTTTATTATATTTACTTAATGTTCCATCTTATTTCTTCACATGATTCTAAGTCCCCAGGAGATAATTTATACTTCTATTTATTTTCTATTTATTCCCCTTTTATATATGTAAGAGCTAGCAGACTGGCCCATAGTCGTTCAATAAGTGTTAGTAAATTTAAGTTTAAGATATTGAGAGAAGACTATTAAGGATAATGGTCAAAGAAACAATTATTTAAAAAATAAATACAAATAGCCAATAAGTATAAGAAAGGAAGCTTCATCTCAATAAGTGAAGAAATATAAACTAAAATGAGGTATTATTTCTTGCCTAGCTGGTTGAGAAGATTAACGATTGCCATCATACACAATGTTGCTAGAGATATGGCAATATAAGCGCTCACAGAAGTCTGTCTGGAAAAAGTCCAGACATTGTCAATATAACAAAAACAATTTGCGCAGCATCAATGTAACCTGGCAGCCAAGGAGAGTGGATTGGAATGCGTACAGGTGAAAAATGATGACTTCACTGTGCTAGTCAGTGGGGGGCAGTAGACACTGTCGAGTGAGCATGTGTACTGTGTGGTCATCACATTCAAAATGACTGAGCAAGTAGAGCAATGAATCTGCATCAAATTTTGCATTAAGCTTGAACATTTCTCTGTGGAAACTATTCAGATGATTCAGAAGGCTTTCAGTGATGATGCAATGAGTACAGCACAGATAAAAGTGTGGCACAAATGCTTCAAAGGTGGTTGATAATATGTTGAAAGTGATGCATGTTCTGGAAGGCCTGCAACAAGCATAACACCTGAAAATGTTGAATGTGTACTGGCTGAAATCACCAAAGACCAGTGACTGACAGTGCAAGAACTAGAAGCTGGTCTGGGAATTCCAAAAACTACTGCATCCAAGATTTTGATGCAGGATATTGGCATGAAATGTGTCATGGCAAAATTTGTTCCATGCCCTCTGCCACCAAAGCAAAAGGAATACCATGCTGCAGTTGCTAATGATTGGATTCAGCCTACCACCAGTGAACCAGATTTCCTCAAGTAGGCCATAACCAGAGATGAATGGTGGGTCTATGGCTATGATCTGGAAATGAAGGCCCAGTCTTCCCAATGGAAGTTGCCAGATTCTCCATGCCTGAAGAAGGTGTGGCAAAGTTGCAGCAAGATCAAGACCATGCTAACAGTGTTTTCTTTGATTGGGAAAGTGTCCATCATGAGTACATCCTACCAGGCCAAACAATTCATAAGGAATACTACCTCAGTGTCCTTTGTCAGTTGAGAGATGCAGTATGATGAAAATGGCTACAACTGCTTTCAACTGGTGAATGGCAGCTTCATCACAACAGTAAATCCACTCATGCATTACTTCTTATAAGGAATTTTTTGTATTATGAGTAATACAAAGTTTTAGTTTTGGCTAAAACATCAAATCACCCCAGTGGCTCAGCCCCTCAACAGCCCAGATTTGGCACCCTGCACCTCCTCTCTTTTCTCAACACTAAAATCACCTTTAAAAGGGAAGAGATATCAGTCTGTCAATGAGATTCAGGAAAATATGAAGGAGCAGCTGATGGTGATTCCAACAAAGGACTTTGCAGAGAGTTTTGAACAGTGGAAGAGATGCTAGGAGAACTCTGTGAGGTCCCAAGGTGTCTCCTTTGAAGGGGACTGAGGCATCATTGTCCTGTGTAAATGTTCCTTGTATCTTGTATCTTCTTTAAATGTTTCTATTTTGCGTATCACTTTCTCGGCACTCGGATACTTTCTCAACAGACCTGGTGTGCTGTTGCACATCTTTGGTTGGAGTATAAGGTACTTTAACTACGATTGTTTTTAGGAGTAATTTAAGAGTATCTATTTTTAATGGTATACCCAAATTTAAATGGATTTTTTTAAACACAGCATTTCCCCTTCTAGGAATTTTTCTTTATTTGCAGAAATACTTGAACAAATCTTTCAAATATATATTATCACTAATACACCCTATATATTACCTGTAATGATGAAAATAAGTAAATGAGATGAACTCTAATATTAATTAACATGAAATTGGCTAAATAAACCATGTAATACCCATATGCAATGCCTTGCAACTTAACAATGTATACACACACATATAACATGTTAAGAATATAGTGGACCCTCAGTTCTCAAACTTAATTCATTCTGGAAAAACATCTGGGAAGTAACTTGTTTGAAAATTGAATCTCCTTTGTGTGTTACCTGAGAGACACATGACTGATCATACAGGTGTCAGCATGAAAGGATTGTCAAGTAGAGAAGCAAGACCCAAAATTTTGTTCAACAACCAAGACATTTTTTCCTTGAAAAACTTAGTCAAGAACCAAATTTTTCAAGAAGCAAGGTTTGACTGTATATTGTTTCCAGAACATAATCAAATAGAGTATCTACATACATATACACACATATGTATATCCACAAAATAGGATAGTATATATACTCACTTATGTAAAAATAGGGTAAAGATCAGGTGTTTTACTGTTTTCATGGAGAAAGTAAAGATAAATCTATTAGAAAATGTTGCAAGATAAATATATTTGTGAGTACAGACCCAGGTTAACAAAGACAGTTGGTGACTCTCCATATTAAGAGATTTTCAATGAAATTCTGTAATGTTAAACTCAGGAGATCAGACTCATTATATGACTTTCCAAGGATTTATGTTATTTTAGATTGACCATTCTGTTATAGAAACAAAACCCGGAATGTTCGTATTTTCAGAGCAGAATATGGCACAAACTCTGCAATATATATTTTGAATTTGGTCACAAATTAGATGAAAAAAATGAAGGCTACACTAAGTGAAATAAAGAAAAATGTACAGAGAACCAATAGTGATGGGAAGAAAACTGGGACTCAAATCAGTGGAGTGGACCAGAAGGAAGAAAGAAACAACCACACAGAAAAGAATGAAGAAACAAGAATTCACAAAAATGAGGAGAAGCTTAGGAACCTCCAGGACATCTTTAAACATTACAACATCCGAATTATAGGGGTGGCAGAAGGGGAAGAGGAAGAGCAACAAGTGGAAAAAATATTTGAACAAATAATAAAGGAGAACTTCCCCAATCTGGCAAAGGAAATAGACTTCCAGGAAGTCCAGGAAGCTCAGAGAGTCCCAAAGAAGGACCTAAGGAGGAACGCACCAAGGCACACTATATTTTGAAAGATTCCTAAAAGAGAGAATGATAGAATTTAAATCCTGTAGAATCCCAAGGATTATATATATATTTGAATCCATTTGTCAGGTTGAATGATAATTTTGGGGGGTAATTAACAAAGGGATTCTAATTAGGTACAGGGTCCAGAAGCAGATATCATATTTCTCCTCAGCAGAGTGATTTCTGTTCATGTTCCATTTTCAGCATATCCCTCATTCCCACTCATCTCCAATCCCCAATTAGAGAATGGCTGAAGAGGCCAGTGCTGCGTCTCAGATTTGCTTCGTAGTCAGGTGTTTTGCCATTCTTGCAATGTCTCCTCTCCCTAATGGAAGTCCCAGAAATATCTGAGAAGTTCCACATGACTAACAGGGCTTTCCTGCTTTACTTCATACACATGTATGTTATCAATAATTACTTAGTTGATTCTTTAATTTGTCTAAATTTGTGCAGGCATAATGGAAACTGACAATGCAATTTTCCATTGAAAATTGCAAATGGATGACTAAGCTCAGCAATTCACCTCCTTCTCATTCCTTTTGTACAGATATCTTATGCTGCACCAGGATGCATATACTTTGAAAATAGCTCATCTATATTCATTCAGCCATGCATATAAATTGATTTGCATGCTCATTTCGCAGCTTCCAAAGTTTTTCATATCTAACCCAAAATGGCCCTTTTTACCTCTTTCTCAAAAATTTAGCTTGTGTGGGCTAACTACATATGAAATTCAGGTGGTGCTTGCACATTTTCTGTAGAAAATGCTAAAAGCCTGGAGAGGAAAGGCTTAGATCTCGTCATTGGTCATAATTTCTGATGCAGATCTTACTTTTATGGGTCAGCTCCTTGAAATTACTCAGGGCAAGATTGGAACTAAGTGATAAAAATGGATTAAGACTAACCAGATTATTTACTAAGTCATCATTTTTATGAGAGCTAAAGATATTTGGTACAATAATTAATTAATGAGTTTTATTTTTTTTGCTTTTCCATGAATTAGCTATGTTATTGGATATAGTTTTCCTCACTGTATATCTCTAATTTTTCCTGTTTAAAAAAAAAACAACTAAAGTTAAAACAGTAATGTGGCTTACCCTAGCAAATAGTCATAATATAAAGGTAATCATTTGACAAACAGAAATATCTTGAGTGTAAATTTTTAAAAAATGTTTTGTGGTCATGACAATTTATAAAAAAGGGCTAAGGTTGGGAAATTACCATTATTTTTATAGCTTTTAGCATTTACTGAGCATCTTTACTACATAATTAAAAATGTATTGTGTAAAGTAAAATTAATATATTTAAAAAATGTTCTGAGTAGTAGTGTTCAAGAGGAGGAAGTGATTGACATTTACTGATTGTCTACAACATATTGGTATTATGAATTTTATCTGCTATTGAATTTTCAATGTAACAAATGCTATTTATTTAATTATCTTTATTCTTCACTGAAGAAAACTAAGTCCCAGAGAATCTAAGAAGCAAGGAGAGATTTTGCACATAGGCTTTGCTTGCCTCTGCATGTCAGGCTTGACCTGGGTTCCACTGACACCACTTGTAGGTCCTATGGAGTCATCTGTACAGACAATCAAGAGTCAACCTTCTCTGTTTAGAGAGCATGATAGTATTTAAGCTACTCTCAACCTTTGGGAATATTTCTTTGGTTTGGAGTCACATCTGCTTTTATTAAATTTAACTTTTGTATTGTTAATTTAAAATAAATAAATTCATTTATTTTTAGAGAGAGGGGAAGGGAAGGAGAAAGAGCTGGAGAGAAACATCAATGTGTGGTTACCTCTTGCCCCACTGGGGACCTGGCCTGCAACCCAGGTAGGTGCTCTGCCTGGGAATCGAACCGGTGAACATTTGGTTCACAGGCTGACACTCAACCACTGAGCCACACTAGCCAGGGCTGTATTTTTCTTTATACTTCATCTCTTTTAGGTAGAGGTGAATGAATTTTCTAACTGAATGATTTATCACTAGTAATGATAAATAAGAAACATCTAAATATAGTTTCCAAAGACTTTCCAGGAAGATTGTAGGCAAACCCCAACATAATGTGTTGGCCCAAAAGTCTATATAGTTTTTTCCATAAAATAAAATACACTATTTTCATTTTCACTAGTAACTTTATTGATTTGGATATTTTGAGTATGTCAGCTACCTCCCACATGGTGTAATATTGATTGTTCTCAATTAATTAATGTCTTGATTTGATCACTGTCAACTTCAGCTGGTCTGCCTAACCATGGAGCATTGGCCAGTGATAAATCTTCAGGACAAAATTCACAAACCACTTTTGACATGTTCTATCAGTCACAGCACCTTCTCCACACACTGCACAAATCTTTTTTTTTTTCATTTCAGTCACATTTTTATCTTTCTTGAAATAATAAAGCCTAAAATGTCACTTATTTTTTCCATCTTCAATATTAAAATAGCTACACTAAAACTCACTAATTTTGTTTTTTATAAATGCACACTGATATGACAACTATCACAATACAGTCTAAAAAATTGTTTTGAATGATGTTAAATACAATTAGCACTATTAGAGCAATTTTATGTAAAAAACAAATTAACTTTATGGACAGAACAATACATAGATGGTCTCTTGTTTTATACTACTATTATTTTTTTATCTGACAATTTCTGGTTTATGTCTTTTCTTTCTACTCTTTGAAAAAGTAATTTTCCTTTTCATTCTTTATTTTTCCCTTAGGGCTCTATCACCTTGTGATTTTTTTTTCATATTTGGCTTATTTTTCATAAAACATTTAAATAACTACCTACTAAGATGACAATTATTGAAAAAAAAGAAATACATTAGATGATTCTGTCCTATCCTCTGTAGACAATCATTATGGATTTGTCCACAGTTTAGCTAAATATAAAAATGTTTTATGATATCTCAGAATTTATCCACTTTAAGAAATAAACATTCATATAAAAGTACATTCTATGAAAATGTATTTTAACCAATACTACTTTTTTCTACTTTTGAAAAATATATTAAATCAGAATTTCACAAACATCATTTAAAGAGAGAGGAATAATAAATTCAACACAAAGAAAATTATATAGGTAAATGTACATTTTTACATGTATAATGGTTAGGTATATACTTTACAGACCTTTCCTAAACCATTAAACATTTCTAGGTAACTTAAGTTTTCATTGAAGTTTATTTCATAAAGGACTCATAGGAAAGTATTACCTAGTTTTCCTGTTGTAGCACCAACATGTCTATAAATAATTCAGAAATTAGAGTGCACACATATTTCTCTCTACTTCAATTTCAAAATCCAATTTTGGGGGACAATAATTTTTTTCTTTGGCTGCTATTTCAGAAATAGTTCAAAAAATTGTAATGTTTACTTATCTTTGATAATAATCTGAAAAATATGTTCAGTTACATATCAAAACAATGATAATCTGTTACAAAATGGAGTTCTGAAATAAAATTAGATCCGTAACTATAGCTTATTATAATATCGAAGGTGATCATTGATAAGCTGGAGAGAAAGTTTTAACATTTATAACACTTTAAGTAGTATTTTAAGTATTCGGTGGGCCTAGTCACTGCTCTTGTGGAGTTTATAATTTATAGTAGGTGTATACATATGTGTAGAAGGTCAACTACCATACATAGTGATCAACACTATGGATAGAACACATGCAACTCAGATTTAGAAGGTAGAGAAAGCTTTTCAGAGGTTAAGACAGCTTAGGTGAGACCTGATTATGAATAGAAGTTAACTAAAGAAAATGGAAAAGAGAAATAGCATTCAGAAAGAGACTGTGCCCTTTCTTGGAGAAGTGAAAAGAGTACAGAATTTATGATGCACAGAGGAGAGATGGCAAGAGTAACTAAATACAGACTAAAAACTGGGCTTTGTGAGTCTTGTAAGCTATGTTAAGGGGCATGGAACTTCTCTTTAGAGTGTGTGGTGAAGTTCCTAAGAACCAGAACTAATACAAGATTACATATTTTCCATTCATGGTAGTTGGGAATCTGTGAGTGGAGTGGGCCAATTTTTTAAAAGATTTTATTTATTTATTTTTAGACAGAGGGGAAGGGAAAGAGAAAGAGAGGGAGAGAAACATCAATATGTGGTTGTCCCTCATGCACCCACCACCGGGGACGTGGCCTGCAATCCAGGCATGTGCCCTAATGGGAATTGATCCAGCGACCCTTTGGTTCACAAGCCAGTGTTCAATCACTGAACCATAGTACATAGGCCTGAAGTGGGCTAATTTTTGACTATGTCAGTAGTTGGAGTCCTTAACCCTGTGAGTTGTTCAACGGTCAACTGTATAATTTTAGACAGACCACTGTGGCTATTATTGTAGATATGAATGGAAAATAAAATTGGAAATAAATAACTGTGGACCCAATTCACACAAAGACCGTAGTTCTCCTAAGAAAGGTCTGTGACTGCCAATAGATTTGTACATGTTTTGATGATTTTTAGCTTTCACTGTAGAAACCCAACTAAATACATAGATTTTTTTCTTGGGAAATAAAGAGAAGCAGAGAACTTAGTGATTAGAATAAGGGCAAACTAATTAGAACTTAGTGATTAGAATAAGGGCAAAGTGTTAAGTTGGAAGGAGAGGGCGAAGAATGACAGAGGAGGATTTAACAGACTGAAATCCAGAACGAGGTGTAGAGTATAGACACAGTTGACAGCATAATCAAAGAACACTAGGGGTGGCAGAAATGAAAATATCACAATAAAATTTTGACTGTGTTATATAAACAGATAGATATAGGCAAACATGCATATTCTAGTAACTGTTCAACATGTTCTGTTTTGTGGGGGAAAGATTTATTCATTAAGTTTCACTATTGTCTAAAATTAATATCCCTCAGGACTTTGCCTCTTCTTTGATTTGTTTTTGTGCTTATCAAGCCTGCTTTCCATTCCACTCTAAACTTCCAATTTTCTTGGCATAAGAAAAGTATTTCTTTAAATGGGTGAAGAAGAGATTCTCCCAGTTACTGAGGTTCTGCTTATTAACTTCTGGCCAAGATGGAGGTATGGGTAGATATACTTTGTCTTCTCATATAACAAAAGAAGGACAACAACAAATTAAAAAACAAAAAATAAATGGAATTTCCAGAAAATCAAACTGTGTGGAAGTCCAACCACCTAGGAGTTAAAGAAGAAACATTCATTCAGACTGGTTGGAGGGGTGGAGACAGGCAGCCCAGGCAGAGAGGACTCATGGCAAGGTGGAGGCTGGCAGACCAGGGTGGGCAAGGTGGCAGCTGGGGGACCTGGTGGTCTCACATTGGCATGTGGATAAACCTGGAGGAACCACTGGGGAGCAAGACAGACCATACAACCATTTTCCTGTGGTTCCATCACAGGAAAATAAAACCCCAAAACCTCTGGCT
>PVKM010013142.1:0-30719 GCA_004027735.1 Carollia perspicillata
TTTTACAAATCTCTCTGTGTTTTCATGGAAATGTCATTTGGGCCTACATAGTTCTAGGCTCAAGTTGTATGTGGAGTGTCTGTTGTTCGGATGCAGGTAGGGGGTGTCTCTTGATGAGGGTGCACAGATCTCTAGTCTTTCTTGACGCTGATAAATCCCTAGTGCCTGACCTTAGCCTCAATTGCAGAGAAGGTGAACCATGTCATCAGCGCCTCCCCTATACCCACATTTACACTCCCTTGGTTTTAAGGTGCCTTGATAACTTCTGGACTCTAGAACGTAACTACACGCACTAATCTACACTGAAGTGTTAAAGGTTTAACTTTGCATTCTTTCCAGAGTTGTTTCTGAGGCTCATGCAAAAATTAGGCTTAATCCCAAGGCATACTTTCTAATAATAAATTTATATATATTTTAACACTAGGATAGTGAATATACTTTTAGAAGTTTATAGAAATCATATGGTAAATCCTGTTGATGGCTTTACTCAGCTTCCATTTTTACCTAGCCCTCCTCTACAGAGAGCTCAGAAAACTAAAAACTACATTTCCAATAGCTCTCCAATTAGTTGTGCCAAGACATAGAAGGTGAGAAGGAGGTAGTGGCCATTTTCCTGCCTATTGTTTCTGTTTCTGCTTGCAGACAAGAAGGCGGAAACATGAATGATTTCTGCATCAATATTCCAGGGTCTAATCTCCAGCTTCCTGAGTAGTGAGAGCAGTTATTGGCTTCAATGTCTTCTTGATTCTGCCCCTTGATTGACCCTCAGCTACATGGATATGATTATGGATTTATTTCTCCAGTGGCAGCCTCAGAGGTGGACCGGTTTTGTACTGTTCTGGGAGTCATTCTTGGAGGCCCACCTTAGAATCTGCTGCGTTAGCCCTTTCACCAATTCTGCAAACTTTGAATTTCCTCCATTAAATCCCTTCCTACTAGAAATATCTAGAGTGCTTTGTGCTTTTTATGTGAACCTTGACTGTTAGATTCTTCAAATGGTTTATATTAAACTTACTCATTAACCTGGTCCTGTTCCTAGAATCTGAGCCCTAAATTTGTCATCAAAACAAAGATGGAAAAAAAGAGCCCCTTTCAGAGAGAAGACCATGCAAGTGTGGGCACTAAGTGCCTCAACTGTGGCATTGACTTGAGTCTAGATCAGTAATTAGTTTTCACTGGACCAGGTTTTCCTTGGTTTGAATGTTACCAATGTCCTGGGTTTAGATCACTGGAGATTGTACTGGCAGCCTGGGGTCTTTTTTTTTTTTTTAATTTTATTTTTAGCTCTCTTGGTACTAAAGGGCAGATGAAAGTAGCTTAAATAGGCAATAGGTATGTGCTTGCCTGTTGCCTTGGTCTTCCTTAATGGTTGAGCTAGATCGGTGAGGATTATGTACTCATATTTCCTAGTGGGGAATGTGGCTTGGTGTGGGGATAATTGAATTGGTAATGGGACGGTGGAAGTGTTGTTTTGTGCTGAAATATTCATTTCTGCCATAACTGTTGAGTAAATGTATCCATCAGTGTATGCACACAACCATCCTTAATCCTCTGAGCATTCCAGCAGCAGGTAGGCACTTCCTGCTGAGAAACAGATTTGAGTGAGATGAGCATTTTTAAAAGGAGCACAAATCTGTTCACCATCTGGGGAGGCAAGGATTATTCTTCCGTGTTTAGCATGAATTCACGAGACTTCAGGAGAGGGGGAGCAGAGATGTTGCTCTGAATTTTGGCTGCCTGGCGAATTCAGCTTTCTTTGTAGCAGCTGCAGCCGAAGATACTCCAGATCGCACCGTGGCTTGAAGGAAAGTGGGGGATGCCTCCGACGTCGTTCAGACAAGGGATGGCCATAGGGGACATGAGCTTCTGTACCAAAGTCATCAATTTTTCCAAGATAGCTTGATAATCATCTTTAGTTATCTGTAGAAATGACTTCTTAAGTATTTTTGCCTTACAGCAAACGGCCTTGCCTCATACAGAGAAAACATCCCTTTCTCTGTACTTTCATTTTTCTAAATTTTATTTAATGATCACTCATAAATGGTGATTAACTTGCACCAAATATTAACTCAGTGCTTATAATGACCTATGAATGTAGGTACTATTATTTCCCCCATTTTATGCATGGAAAAACCAAGGAACAGAGGGATCAGAGAGATTACCTGTGGTTATGCCGCTGGTGTACCAGGATTCCAAACCATGCGGTGGCTCCGGAGCCCCTGCTCCGGCCCCCTCGCCTGCAGACTGCTCGTCTTCCCTGTGTTCATCTGAGAGACGCACCATCCTGCCTTGTCCCCAAGGCCAGGGATACTGCATTTGGTACAGATTGTTTACGCCCCAAGGGGGCCCAATCCAGGGGCCTTAAGGGCTAGTTAACCTGTCCTCTGTTCACCAGACTCTGTGCTCCGATGTGCAGCAGTCATCCAGGGGAAGAGGACTCTTTTTCTGGTTTGGACTAAGGTGCTGTTTGGGATAGCAGGTCTGGCTGTAATGCTCCCTCCACACCCTGGATCCCACTCCTTCCGGTCTCTTCCAGCCCCTGGAACTTGAATGATTTCCCAAGCATGGGCAAGAATTTGACATGATGAATAACATGAAAACTGTAATTTTAAATATCTAGTCTTTTTGCATAAAAGCCTTTAGTGTACTTGAAGGCAGTTTTAGTTTCTCTTGCCTATACTGCAGGATCCATATTTAAACCCTTTCATGATCTTCACAGCCTTTTCCTGGGAGTCTTTTGAAGTACTCTAGGTCCTTCTAATTATCAATCTGCTCAAGAATGAAAAGCAAAACCACCCTAAAAGTTAAACTAAAGTATTAATTAAACTATGGAGCTCAACTGCTTTTTGTAGCATTATTTCTATGGAAAAGTATATTCTGACTATCATTTCAGGATGCCTGGAGGGCTTCCGCCTCTAACCTAAGGGGTTGAGAATGGAAAGCCACTGATGCTGACACCGAGGTCATGGCTACTTATGTGACTTGGTCATCTGCAGCCAGATACACTTTGGTACACACCTCTTCCGACTGCCTCCCCAGATCTGCTCCTGTCATCCTCCAGTTCTTTCTGACATAGGCAGCCAGACTGATTTTTAAAAATGTGTGTGATTATGACCCTTCTCTTCTTAAAATCCTCGAATGGTATGTAATTGCTATGAGGATAAAATCCTGAACATCATCTACAAAATGACTTGGCCCTGTCCTGCTCTTCAGCGGCATCTTGGTCTGCTCTCCTCCCCGTCACTGTTCTTGAGGCACAGGGCCTCCTTTCAGTCAGTTCTAATGCCGTCGGCTCTCTCCCACTGTGGGTTCTTCCTCTGTGCTTTTCCATTCACCTAAAAAGTGCTATTCCTTTCTTCTCACCTGGCCAGCTGCGACTGATCCTTCAGATCTTCCAGCTAGATGTGACTTTCTCAGGTAAAAATGTTTTTTGTACTGAGGACATCATGCAGTGTTTTCCTTTATGGCCCTATGACAGGTTAAAATTAAATGTATTTAATGTCTCTCATCCCGAGCAGACTGTAAGTTCTATCAAGAAGTGTCTGTGATTGACTTCTTTTTTTCCGCCACCTAAAAAGTGTCAAACAAATATTTGTTAACTGAATTAATGAATAAATGAACTAATGAATGAAGTAACCAGATTTAGCTTGCATATGAGACTGTTTTCTCCCCTGCCTAGACTGCAAATTTCCTAAAGGCAGTGGCATTATCTTCACTCATTTTTATGGGCCCTGAATCGTCTAGCACAGGGCTTTGCAAATAGTGAGCCTCAGTAAAGAATTGCTGGCTAATTAATTGACCTGCCAAGCTCAGATGACTAAGTTAAGGTGTGGAAAAATAAGAAAAAGATTACGATGAAATGTATTGGGTCATTTTGATTAAAGAGTGCAGCTTAGTGTTTTAAAGTACGGTGATATACTACTAGCCCCTGCTTATGTCTAATGATCAACAAATTGGTATATTATGTCCTGTATTGAGTCTGCTATTTTCAACCTGATTGCTAATTTAAGTGATGATTTTTGTTTCCACTAAAAGTGTTTGGTTAGCATAGGTAAAGGTGTTTGCCCTAAGTTAGTAATAGCTGCTAATTGTATTTACTCTTGTTTCTGAGAGTAATTGGTATTTTTTCATCAATTTGTTGAGATGCTAAGAACCACTGATTACAGGTGTAGCTTGTTTTATTGCATGTCGCTTTACTGTGCTGCGCAGATGTGTTTTTTGTTGTTGTTGTTGTTGTTTGTATTTTACAAATTGAAGGCAAGGCCCTCCACCAGCAAAATAATTGTGACCTACTTTGTTGTTATACTTGCTTTATTGCAGTGGTCTAGAACCAGAACTGCAGTATATCCCAGATATGCCTGTGCTTTCAAAGCCCTTTCACATGTTTGTCTCATATGCTCCTTTTCCAGTCTTTGCCTCATTTATAGCTGAGGACTCTTGGGCTCCTAGAGGTCAAAGGATTTAGCTAAGGTCATCTGGCTAGACAATGAATGAAACTTGGTAGTATATTTTTCAGGACTCTTTTGGTCACAAGGAACAAAAGCCCAGTTTGAACTAGAGACTAGCTTTAGAGAAAAGGAATATGTTGCAGAGTTTGGAATTGTTTAAAAACGAATTACCGGAGCAGGTCAACTCTAGAGCCTTCCAGAAGTGGAACCGAAGGCTGAGGCCTGCAGGAATTTCTTAGTTGTTTTCATATCTGTTTCTTTTGGGGGTGTTGGCACCATCAGGCCCAACTTGCCTGTTAGTATGGGACATGTGTTGTGTGCAGTGTGAGATGATGCCCCATGGGTCACAGATCATACTGCAGCTATCAAAGATTTGTGCATTTACTATGGCAAATTTCCAGCAGAGGGCACTCCATGTCTTTTCTAAAGAAAATCAAAAACATGATTTGAGGAAGAGATGCATTTTTCTATTTGCACAAAGGTGCCTTAGTGGGTGCTGGGGATCAAGTGTCCCAGTAGCTCTGAGATTATGCTCTTCTTGATTACAACTGAAGAAGAAAGAGAATTTTTCCCTGCAAGCTCCAGCACAGAGAACCTAGACAATAACTGATGAATCTGGCTTGGGTCCCATCTAGTATCAAGTTCTGTGGCTGGGGTAAGGTTCTGTGATTGACCCCTCAGACATTGCATTCCTCCCTATGGCTGCCTGGTGTATACACATCTGCGCAGACTCTTGTTCCTATATTAAAACTCCATCTAATGCCTACATAATGCAATGAATCTACATGTAATCACAAACATATTCCTTCTTCCTCCAAGAGAGGTATCCCAAAGTATCACCAACTCCTGTATCCACTAACAAGTTCAGGGTCTTGGGGAGAAATGTTTTTCTTTCAGGTCAGATATGGCACCTCAAGATTCCAAAACCTGTGGGCATTGGGACTAGTTTAATAATTTCCAACCTGTCCAATCATACATGAAAAAGGGAGTAGCTACAATAACAATTCCTATTTGGAAAAGAGGAAAAATGATAAACAACATAAGCAAAAAAAACTCCAGAGAATAGGCCATACTTCACCCAACAGGACCAGGAAGGCATGTCCATTTTTGACTCACTCTCTTGGCTACGAAGTTCTGTCCCGAGGAGGCTTCGTCTCGATCATTTCCTTCCGTGGCCACAGTAGATAGGAAAACAGCCCATGGGAGGCTGTATTCCTTCAGAAGCCAAGCTGCAGTCATTATGGTTATAGGAATCTGGGAATTGCCTTAGAGATGGAGCAATTATAGGCTTCTAATTTAGGAGTTTATCTAGCAAAGCACTTCTTTGAAAAAGCTAATTGGCTGTCAATAATCAGTTTATTTTGATGGGCTCTGTTAACTTCTAACCAACCAGCAATCTTGTTGAGTCATAATATTTGACTCTGGACCCTGTCTTGGAAATTCATGTCTTCTAGATAAATACCTGTAGGATTTTGCCCATTCTCCTATGGCCTCTGTTTAAGAACTTCTCTCAATTGATGCCTCAGGGCAGCTGAAACAGTAGGCTGAGTTGGTAAAACAGAACTGACTAACCTCTTGCCCCTGGTTGCATTCCAATTATTTGCACTTTATGATGAAAAAAAAATTACCACCCTTTTCCAGGGGGAAGGGCACAGTAAGAGTTGTTTGGGAGAAGTCTGTGTGGTCAGGATTTCTTCAGTTCTAGGTTACTCCTGGGTATACCCTCTCCTTGTCCATAAAATAACTTTACCATAGGACAGCAAACTCATCTTTAATAGTTTTGCATGGTTTTCTGACCCTTAGAGGCTTTGCATCACTAGCTACAGACAGAAGGAGCCTTTGTTTCAACAACACTATATATCTATCTTCTTATTTCCTATCTATTTTAAGAAATGCCAGTGTGGACTGAGGCTTATGTTCCTTTGAAGGACCTTACTGAAGGCCATAAGAAATACCCAGCATATTAAAAATATTTCTTAATATTTTTCTACCATGCCACCAAAATGTATTCATGGTCCATCTGCCAAGGTAGAACAGGTAACAGTTAACATTTACTTTGTTTTCATGAGAAGGACTGCCATCTTCCCAGCTGGGAGTGGTGTGATTCTCACTGCATCTCCTTCAAATCCACTAAGCCCAGTCTGTCATTCCTCTACTCCACTTGCTGATACTAGTTTCTATGTTAGTAATCTGTTTATTGACAATGGCAGAAACTCGAGTGTAACTAGCTTAAGAAAAAAGGGGGAGGGTAGAATTATTGGAAGGATCCTGGGTAGCTTACATAGGAGTTACAGGGAGAAGCAGCTTTGGAAACTTCTGTGGCTGGAACTGGGGAATTGACTGTCTGTGTCTGTCTCCTGTTCTGGATTCTCTCTGTATGTTGGCTTCTTTTGCTCAGACTCTTCCACGTGGCTGTAGGAAGCTATGGGTCAGATCCTTGCATCTCACAATTAAAGAACCTCACAAAGAGAGATTCTTCCCATCTTGCTCCAGGGGAAAAATACTGGAGAAGGGCTCTGATTAGCAGGGCTTGGACCATTCGTTGGGGCAGCGGGGGCAGGGAGGAGGGTTGACATCACTGAATTCACTGGCCTACTTTGCAAGTATTGGGAACTCTGATATCCTCTGTGTACTATATAGTGATAGTTGCTCAATTCATGAGTAGTACCTTGTTTGTATTTGCAGATGGTCAAGATTAAATATCCCAACAGTTTTGAAACCATACCTGAGCAACTGAGGATATTCTTTTAATGGTAACAATAAAAACCATTATCCATTGTCCTCAGAGACAACCAACTTTCCTTCACAGATAGTGCTGCCAATTTTTCTTGCTGATGCTACTAGCCTTCTGGCTTTGGAAAAACAGTCACGTTCTGCCCAAATTATGCTTTTGATGAATGTGGTTCCTGGATATTCAGCTGGGACCGTGATCTACAGAGACAGCATTTGAAATGGCCAATCACAGGAGCCACTGAATCACGCCTGAGTGCAGGTGTGTGATTAACAGCAGGTGCTGAAGATGTCAGAGCTGGCAATAATTGGAGTCTTCCTCTTTCCTCACCTTAGCAATGCAGTAGGTTTCCTTGGAACGGAAATTTCTGCAGAAAAATAAACTTTGTCACGAAACAGCTGCT
This sequence comes from Carollia perspicillata, assembly GCA_004027735.1. Classification (NCBI taxonomy): domain Eukaryota; kingdom Metazoa; phylum Chordata; class Mammalia; order Chiroptera; family Phyllostomidae; genus Carollia; species Carollia perspicillata. The sequence goes on from PVKM010013142.1 coordinate 7,583, forward strand.
CCCTGGATACTTAGAATAGAAAGCTTTGCAGTGGAAGTTACTTTGTAAAGGCCTATTTTCTGTTTTGCTAACTTGACTGTGAATCCCTTCAGGTCAGGAACCAGAGTTTGTACTTCTTTATGTACTCATCCTGGAGCAGTTTTGTGTACACAGAGCTGAGCTGGAGTGAGAGGGTCATAATGAGTGTTGGGATCCTGCTACCCCTGGCTTTAAAAAATGCATGGAAAAGGCTCTCCAGTCTCAGCTGGGGTAAGCACTGATCTTGGAGCCAGTGAGTACCTGGTTTCTAGTTCTCTTTCTTAACTTGACTAATTTTTTGAGCAAGAATATGTATTAAGTCCACACTGTTACTGTTACTGTGACTGAGTTACTGTTATGTGCTAGGACCTGGGAGTAATGATGAACTTGGTAACATCCTTTTCTTCAGGGAGCTTTTATTTATTGTAGCAGAAGAATATGGAACACAAACAAGATAGTAAGCAAGATAATTATAGCTGATCAAAAGTTTCATGAAGGAAAGGGTGCTATGACAGAGCGCAACTGGAGAAGCCTTTTCAGATAGGAAGGAAAGGGGTGAGATGCATGGGAGTTAGGAATGTAGGCTCTGCAATAGGACAGTCTGAGGTTCCGACCTCAGCCTCTTCCACTTACCACCTGTGTGTCTTCAGAAGAGGAATGTAAACTCTCTGAGCCTCAGTTTAGGTTGTTGCGAAGATTAAAAGATACAGACAAAATGCATGATAAGGACTCGTTATAATGTATTCTGGCCATTGTCCTCTGGGTTGTGACAAAATGATTTTGGATGTCTTTTCTAGAAAGTTCTAGATTTTTGTGGTCCAATCTTCTTCTTTTTTTTTTAAAGAGAAGGAAAAAGAAAATTTTCTCATCACTTTTTAGGTTTCAAAAGCTTTCAGTGAATAGAAGATGGGTAATTGCCATTTCTACTTAACTTTGTAGTCTTCCGAGCTGAATGTCTTTAAATAGGATGAAGCAGCCATAAGTGTTGCAAAGTTCAAAATCTATTACCTGATGGATATGGTTAATATCGCCCATCTTGAAGTGTAATTGCCTTTTTAAGAGCAGAGCTGGCTAAAGAAAACCTTGGTTAATTAAAATAAATTCTAAATCAACCATTAAATAAAAATTGCTCTTAATTTAATTCATTGCATACCGTCCAGGTTGTGACAAACCAAAGGATTTGTGGGGTGAACAGATTAGATTTATTGTTTCTCTGCATTTCCATGTAAACAGATTAGGACAAATGGTTTCTCACACGACACCGTTCAGAGACCCTGAAGTGCACAGCACCCCACTGGTGGTATGGCTGAGGTGGCTCGTCCCAGTGGTCTGCAAGGCAGGAGCACACTGTAGAAAAACTCTAGTCCAAGAGCAGATACTGTGTTTTCCTCCTGACCCTGCCATTTCCTTATAATGTGAATGAATCTGCGCATCCCTTACTCCTACCTCCTCACAAACATTTTAGGCATTCTCTATTTACATATATTGTCTGTGAAATCAATTCCATAGAGGCTAAAATGTCTGCCTTATGAAGTTTCTTCTTTGGTTTCAAAGCAGTGTCCCCATAAGACTTTTGCTTAAATGTTTACAAAGGGTAGAACTTCCAAGAGAACTGTTCTTGCTTGTCAATATACTCCAGTTGTAAGTTAAAGGTACCAGTCACCCACCTTTGCTGTGTGTTGGAGTTAACATAGTTAAGAACAACCTGGGCCTCATGGGTTTGAAATGCAGCTTTATTAATTGCCTGATAATTGTCCCTTCCCCTGATATGGTCCTGATGCATTTGACTAAACGGTGCTGAAGGACGTGACTGAGATCAGGTGCTCAAATGGGGCTTCCTAGTTGCCTGCCCTTCAGGGCCTCTGGACAGAGTTGGGGCTGGTGTGATCTACTACTCATGTACCTGTCCCTGGCATGCAAGCTGGGGAATTGCCCATCTCACTGGCTGGGACAGTTCCTGGTGGGCCAGCTGCATAGCGACAAGAAGGAAAGGATGGGTTATTCTGTGAAGCATTTGAGATCTTACTCTTTGGCTCAAATAAACTCTCATAAAAATTCTCAAAACAAAGAAAAGAATATCCAATTTGCCTGTCACCGTTATCGAAAATAAATTCCCCCACTGATATGCAGTACCAGCCTTGATGTAAATTAATTGTCCATAAAACTGTGGGACTATTTCTGGACTCTTTTGTTGCAGTGGTCTGGTGTCTATTTCGTGTTAATTACCATAGCTTTATGTAAGTCTTGATATCTAGTAGTATAACTCCTCTAATTTTGATCTTCTTAAGACCGTCTTGACTGTTCTTGGCCTTAGCATTTCCATATAAAATTTTGAATTGAGTATAATTTCTGTGATTTAAAAACAAACTGCTGGAGTTTGGAGACAACTGGTTAAATCATTAACCCATCCAATCTAAGTTTTGTAGGTTTCTGTGCAGAGGTCATGTATATTTTTTTATTAGATTTATTCCTAGGTGTTTAATTTTTTCTTTTGTTTCTTGCAGCCATTTTCAGGGACCTTAATGACATCAATGTCTGTAAGGCTTGAAACGTGGCTTTGCTATTGCCAGCTTTCTCTAAGTCTCTGCAGAAACACATTCACATAAGCAGACTCATTGGTTGGCTTAAGGTTTTAAATGCAGATATCATTTAAAATATTATTTTCTATTTATTTGCTTGTACATTGAATTATTACCATTATTTTTTACATTTCCCTTTTATCTAGGAAACTTGCTAAATTCACTTATGAATTACAATAATAGCTGCAGATTCCTTTGGATATTTTTACCTGCATATAGCATCTGCAAATAGTGACTGAAGTTTTTTTTTTATTTCTCCTCCCATTTTCCTCCTCCCTCCCTTTCTTCCTTTTTTCTTCTTTCCCCCCTTTTTTTCCTTTTTTTTTTTTGCTTTATCCCACTGCTAGTATCTCCTCTACAGTGTTAAATATAAGCAGTAATAGTGGATTTCCTTTTCACATTCCCAGTTTTACAGGGAAAAGCTTCAGTATTCCACCATTAAGTGTGAATGTTTGCAGCAGGCTTTTTGTTTGTTTCTTTGTTTTGTAGCTACTTTATATCAGATTAAGGAAATTCTATTTCTAGTTTGCTGAAGTTTTTTCTTCTTTTTGCCATAAATAATGTTGAATTTTTTCAAATGATGTTTTCTACAGTTCTGTTAAGATGATTATTGATTTTTTCTCCTTTATTCTGTTAATATGGTGAGTTACATTGCATTTCTGAAATAAATCCGACTTGATCACAATGTATTCTTTCTATGTTAGTGGATTTGATTTGGATTCATGAATGATCTATACTAAGAAATTGCTAAAACTTTTTTGTAAAGAGTTTCCAAATGGCCTTGAAAGCCATTTTTTCTCTTCGATTTCATATTTTCTCTGCAGTTATATTTACACTGATGACTTGATTCAATGTTATTCTGTTTGAATATAAATAATATATTCTTTTTTGTGGATGAAGAACTCACTATATTTTCAACTATTTTCTCTGAAGAACTTTATTTTCTACTAGAGCTTGAGAGCAAGATTTGTGTATATTGTACCTGGCTAGAAATTATAGACATATTACATTATTCTTTATCACTGACTGTTTTGTTATGTTTTCTAACTAATATAACTTAATAATTTAATAAATTTAAGAGTTTTCAGGTTTTTTTAAAACCTCCATTTTCTAATTTGACCCTCACAACCTATGAAATATGTAGGTCTAATGTTATTGTTAATGAAAAAGCCTCATAAGGAGGTTTTATACTCAAAGTGGTGGGCAGATAGTCTTTCTCTCTCCCTCTTTCCTAACCAAGGCTCAACATGGATGTCAGCAATTAAAAGTTTCTGACTGAAGCTCTCACGTGCTTTGGATTATTTTCTCCTGTATCCTGCATTATGATGGCTCTTTGGGAAGGACCCAGTCAGTATTCCAAGGTCCACATTTTAGAGAGCTTGATGCTAGACCCTGGGAGAATCCACAGAAATTCAGAGCATTTTGAGACTGCGGGTGTGGGGAATGGTTATGTACTATGACTCTTTAAGTGTTATTTGAGAGTATGGATTGATTGCCAAAGAGATGAGGCCCTGCAAAGCTGAACACTCACTGCCCCTTTGATCTCTTCACAGTGCAATGTAGCTTGGTTATGATTAGGAGATCAGGGTGAAGGCTTGAGAAGATAATATAAAATTAGGACATATGCAATCTTGGTGACAGTTTCCTTTTCTAAGTGATGCTTGGAACAGAATTTAACACTTCTATGGCACCCAGCCAGATCTTGATGTCAAAATCTCCTAACGACCTGTGAACCAGAACAATGTCAGCCTTCTTGAGCCACCTGGGACCCTAGGGGGCATGCAGACTATTGAGGGAGGGGATTCTAGTAACAGTAACAGTTACCCTTAATTTCCAGATCAGGAAACTGGAAAAGAGACTTGATGGTTCTGGGTTCTGCACAATTAAGATCCAGAATTGGCAGTGTGGCTACAATACCTTCTGATTTCAGTCTCTAAAATCTTAGTTTTGACTTCTATATCATTTTGATATGTCTATTATAAACACTATTTGGCATTTGACAAGCTTCAGTATTTGCTTTTCTTATTTTCCTTCCTTCCTTCATTCCTTCCTCCCTTCCTTCCTTCCTTCCTTCCTCCCTTCCTCCCTTCCTTCCTCCCTTCCTCCCTTCCTTCCTTCCTTCCTTCCTTCTTTCCCTCTTTCCCTGTAGAAGATAAGGGAGTATCAACATTTGTGCTCTTATGTGTTGCTTGCTATTGTTATTATGGGAGCACAGCCAGTCTGCCTGATGGAATTGTCTAACACCTGTTTCTTTCTCACTTTTGCCTACTCATGTTTTCACAAGCAAGTTTCAACTTAAGCAAGCCTTCTTTGTCTGAATTTGATAATTGCATATTTGCTTTAATCCTTTTTATGTTCTTCTAATACATAAAGTAGAATAGGTCATATTCTTTATCATAATTTTATTGCTAGAGATGTTCAGGCCCCATGAAATGGAGAGAGTCCACCTGGGTTAAAGAACAGATGCCGCAGAGCTGAAGCTGCACAGCAATGGTCCTGACAATCTATTCAGTATAGCTCCAATGCCGAGACTCTTCCTTTGTAAGCCACATTCTTTTTTTTTTTGTTTTAAAGAATTTATTTATTTATTTTTAGAGATGGAGGAAGAGAAGGAGAAAGAGAGGGAGAGAAACATCAATGCGTGGTTGCCTCTCACATACCCTCTCCTGGGGACTGGGCCTGCAACCCAGGCATGTGCCCTGACTGGGAATCGAACTGGTGACCTTTTGGTTCGCAGGCTGGTACTCAATCCACTGAGCTACACCAGCTAGGGCTGTAAGTCTCATTCTTGTTTTTTATTTGTTAAATACACTCTTAGAGCAGCATTAAATGCATATTTAAAAAGAAAAATCCTGCCCAGATCAATGTGGCTCAGTTGGTTGGATGTCATCCTGCAAAACAAAAGGTCACCGGTTCTATTCCCAGTCAGGGCACATGCCTGGTTTGTGGGTTTGGTCACTGATTGGGGTGTGTAGGAGAGGCAACTGATTGTTTTGCTCTCACATTGATGTTTCTCTTCCTCTCTTTCTCCCTTCTTTCCCCTTGCTCTGAAAATAAATATGTAAAATCTTAAAAAAAATAAAATATAAAAAGAAAAACACCTATAATTCCTCCATTCAGGAATTATTCAATTTAATTTTGTATGTTTCTCGCTATACGCTTCATTATACACTTGTTAAGTTGATGCACTTTGGAAGTGTTAACCCTTTGGACAAGCTAAAAGCAATAGAAATGTAATGAATGTGGGATTTGTTAGAAAATCTTAAACTTTGATTTTCTTTCTTTGGAAAATCATAGTGGTGATAGCTATTCATGTAGACTATTCACAGATTTCTTTCTATTTTGATGCAGTTGTGGCATAAATTGTTTTATCTTGACTTTAGGGCTTTTAGAATTAGATTTTGCTGCAGTCAACTTTGACTTAATGCTTGTATGCATTACAGGTATTAGAAAAAAAATCCCATTCTCTCAAAAGTCTCTGGAGCACTAGCAAACTAATTAAAACCACCGAGATTGAGTAAATACATTTTTGATTATCAGTAACACAGTAAGTTTTTTTTAGGTACAAAGTTTGCTCAGTACTTGAGGGAAAAAACCCAGCCTGTCATACACAGTGTCTGACATTCACTCGAAGTGTACCTGCATATTTATAAATGTTTCAGTATCTTTTTATTACAAAGAACCATGAATTAGCTCGGATGGCTAAAGTATGGTACTAAAGGGTCCAAGGACATGGGTTTGGATGACAGGTAGACAACTTTGACTCTTTCATGACCTTAAAATCACTCTGACTTGAATGAATCTGTCAGTAGTTACGAAATGCCTAGCACTGTCACAAAGAAATGTTTGATGTGATTTTACAATTTATTTTCATGTTCTTTAGTTATTATTCAAGGAAAAGTGCAGATGAGCTATTGCAAATGTATCTGTCAAATTTAGGGAAAACATTTCCATGCTCACTAAATGGTGGTGTAGTGATAATACCTCATATTTCAAGGGGTCAGAAGGCAGTTGTTTGAATTCCTGCTTTGTTACCAACTGAAAAATAGGGCAAAAACTTTCTGAGCTTATACCTCCTAATCTGTGAGGTGAAAGTAAAAATGAAAATTGTAAGTGTATATACTCTTCATCAGAATTCTAATGATAGACATAATTTTGATTTTCTGTTTTTTTATGTTGTTTAAATATTTGGTAACTTCTTTTAGGCATAAGTTGGTATTCAGTTCCATTTATAAATTACTGCATGGCCAGAGAGTAAGAACTGGTTTCGGAAGCAGATTAGATGACAGGTAACTCAGAAACCTCTGGAATGGATGCCTATACTGGTTTTAGGAGTGGGAGTATGAAGAGAGTCAATATTTGCCTTGACATAGAACCAACATCTCCCTTATGGTTACCTGGAGATTGAAACCAATTAAGATTCTTCACACCTTTGTATCTAATAATATAAATGTTCTTAACTATGATTTTGGTCATTAGAACTCTTTTCGGATGACATCAGAGGACCACCATACAAAGATTGGAAATTCTTCTTTCCTAGTTCTTTCCACCTATTGAGTGCTTTATTTGACTAACCATGATTGACCAAGGCAAGGGCAGCAGAGACAGAAGAAAAAGAGCCCCCCAAAAAAAGTCTGGTTTTTTTTTACCAACAAGATAGCCAATTATTCATTAATTTGTTCATTAACTTGCTGTGGCTCATTTGTTCATTCATTCATTCAAAATTGATTGAGAACCTATTATGGGCTTAGGCATGTGTTAGCTGCTACATGAACAAATATCAGTACCTTGGTCTTGAATAAAATGAGAGAAATCAACTTGTAAATAAATGTTCCTTGTATTCTTCAGTTGTTCATAACAACTCTTAACTCCTCTTTTGGTTTGTGTTATTGGGGTTGATGTTGTTAATTTCTGAACTTTTGTTTGCATAATTTCTGATAACACAGCCCCATATTTCCATCAGGAAGCTGTCCTTGCATGACCTTCAGCCCCATATTGTAGTTTGGGGAATATTGACCTCTAGGGCTTTGGCATTGGAGTGACTTAAGGCTACATCTGTCCCACTTTCCCACCATGGACTGGAAATGTAATCAAAGCCAAATCAATGAGACACTGATGAAACATAAGGAGACTTTTTCTGGAGCTTCTGAGAAAGAAAACTTTGTGTTTCTTTGGAAGGTATGAGAAGAGGATATGAGGTCTTGAATGGTTTTCGCCTTTTTGCTAATGAAATAAGCATGCCTGGAGGTGCTAGGTACTGACACCATGGAGTCTGAGGCTAAAACCAACACCACGGAAGGCATGTATGAGAGAATAGAATCAGTTACTGGTGATAATGTTTTGGATGCTGGATCAATTCTTGCTGAAGCAACTTTATCTAATCCTAGGTATATACCCAAGAGAAGTGAAAGCATATATCCATTCAAAAACCTTTGTTGTATACCTAGTAGTGGAATTGCTGGATTTCATGGTAACTCTAACTTTAACATTTTGAGGAACTGCCAAGCTCTTTTCCAAAGTTGCTGCATAATTTTACATTCTCACTATCAATCTATGACAGCATTCCAGTTTTCCCACATCTTTGCGAATGCTTGACTTCTTGAGTAGAGTTATCTAATGGGTATGAAGTAGAATCTCACTGTGGTTTTGATTTACATTTCCCTAGTAACTAATGATGTTGGGCATTTTACATGTGTTGTTGGCCACTTGTACATCTTCTTTGGACTTGATTTAGTTTTTAAGTCAGTGTGAGTTAGATTTTTCTGTCACTTGAAGCATAGAGTCCTATTGAAATCAAGAAGGGTGTGTTTGAGTTCTGGGAAAGAGGTGCAGTGCTGTCCATCTCTCTAAATGATCTTTTAATGCACTGTAATGTTCAAACAGAAAATTGTAAAAGCAGTAAGTATAATTCTTAATATATTTTCACTAGAATAAGCTTAGGTAACCTTGGCAAGATCAAGAAATAAAACACTGTTATCACCCTGGGAAGCCACCTCACACTCCTAGTCACTCTTCCTCTAAACTTTAAAAATATTAGAAAAATTTTACCTATTTTTATACTTTATATAAATGGAATTATGCAGTGTGTACTTTTTTATGGCTAGGGTCTCTCATTCAACACCACTTTTCTGAGATCCATCCAGGCTTTTCTGTGTGTTTATTTGTATTATAGTGTATGCATTTGTATTGCAGTGTAGCTTTCCATTCAATGAATATGCCATATTTTATTTATCCATTCTATTGTTTATGGACACTTGAGTTGTTCCCAGTTTTTGGATTGTAGAAGTACTCATATTTTGCCATGTATAATACACACATTTTTGCCCAAATTTTTGAGGGAAAAATAAGGATGCACATTGTACATGGGTAGTGCCTAAATACCTTGTATCTGTTTTTCTGTTTTGTAATTGCTACATAAAATTTCTTTACCATAATATGTTAAAAAATAAATGTTAAAATTCCTCTATAATACAAAACATAAGCATCTAAATATAAATGAATAAAAAATTGAATTAAAAAATTAAAATAAAAGATTTTCTTCCCTGAAGGTTTGGGCCAAAAATGTGGGCGCGCATTATACATGGCAAAATACTGTAATACTTCAGTGAACATTTGTGTACATGTGCTTTGGAATTCTTCCAATGCCATGAACATTTTCAATGATAACTACTAGAAACGTTATTGTTTAGCCTTTTACATGTAGATCTGTAATTCCCCTGTAGTTTTATATGTCTCTAGTTGGTTTATTCCTGGGTATTTGATATTTATTGGTGCTCCTAAGAAGTCCTCCAGAAATGATTTACTTTTGTTGCCAGCAGGCAGCTAGAATGGGGAAGTTCACCTTGCTTTAGACTGGGATTGCTCTAAATCAGAGCCTTGCCTTATTATTATTATTTTTTTGAGGGCTAGGTATCTCCTATTATCCCTATGCAACAGAATGAATGTTTGCATGCCTCCAAAATTCATGTTGGATCCCTAATCCCAATGTGATGGTATTTGGAGATGGGGCCTTTGTGAGGTAACTAGGTCATAAGGTTGGAACCCTCACAAATGGGATTAGTGCCCTTATTGGAAGAGTCAAGAGAGCTAGCTAGTTCTCCTCCTGCCATGTGAGGACACAGCAAGAAGACAGCCATCCGTATACCAGGAAGAGGGCAGTTGCCAAGAACCTGACTGTGCATCCTGATCTTAGACTGTCAGCTTCTAGAACTAAGAGGGTTGTTTGTTGTTTAAACCACTCAGTCCTTAGTAATTTGTTATAGCAGTCGGCACTGATTAAGACATATTGTCCTCCAGAAGTCTCAGATTAAAGCCTAAGTGTTTATCAGGGACCTTCCTCTTTGGTAGCTTCTGAAGTATTTCAGACTTTTCTCTCCCCAGCTACTGGGGCTGTTAGCCATGGCTTTCTAAATAACTTTTCACAAGCTACATATGAACCAGCAAACCATCAAGGGCAAACGTGAGGCTTAAAATGCAACTCATCCCTCATCACTTGGCTCTTCTTTCTCTTTAGGGTCTCAGACCCTCAAGTCTTGGCTGCCTTGGTAATAATGCTTGCTTCTTCAAACAAAGCTTTTCTAGTGGTGAGTAGTAGGAAGATAAGTCTGAAACTAGCTTATCTGTCATAGCCAAAAATGGAAGTGGTGGAGTGCAGTTAAATGTGTAACAGCTGGCTTGCAGGACCAGGGAAAGGTGGGCAGGCCTAAATTTGTAGTATTTGCTGATTTCCATGGTACAAATCCTTTCACCATGGTCAGTTTTGAGCAACCACTGTGATACCAGTGAACACAGTTGAGGAAAAAAGTACACAGTTGGCTCTCACCAGGTGTTACAGCCAGACATCAGCATGCTACTGAGTTGAAATCCACTCCCATTGGTATCTTCCCCCGTGTAGGGGAAGGAAGCGGCTTCTTCTCTACTGTCAACACCCCCACATCTAGATAATGAGGGCTCTCCCCATACCTTGTGTATGGGGTAGTTTATAAGTAGATGGAATCCCTGGAAACATAGAGTTTTGTGTCTGGAATTTACATTGGTAAGACACAAAAGGTTGTGTGGATTCAGAAGGGGAGATAGTCAGAAACATGAGGTGATCTGCAGTGGATGTGAAAATATTCAGAAATCCTAATAATAATTATAATAAATATTAAAAAAACAAATGACATAATTTTCACTTGTGATTGGTGAAAATGACTGAAAGATACATTCTGAGTACAAAACTTCACAAATGAGACTACCCAGAGCCCCAACCCCTCTCATCTGTTGTTGTGGGGAGGAAAATTATTAGAATCATCTGGAAAAAATATGTATCCAAAGATTTAAGAATGGTTTTTACCCTGTGACCATGTAATTTTACTTTCATAAATAAACCCTAACAAAATAATCAAACCTGGCAAGAGAAAATGGGAATCCACTTAAAAATGAAATAAGAGGAATGGTGGAATATATTTGTAATGAATGAAAATGTTTTTCAAGAGCTTTTAAAAATATTAAACATGGTAATGTAAAATTAAAAAATCAGGATATAATGTAGTTTACATTTTACTAGATTTTGTAAAAATAGGAATTCATATATATGAGAAAAAAAGAAATAGCTTTAAATAAACTGTATCCCTTGTAGTAGAATTATGGTTAATTTTTGTTTTCTTCTTTTTACTTTTCTTTATTTTCTTAGTTTTCTAAATGAGCTTGTATTACTTTTATGTTCTGAAAAAAAGCCAGTAAGCATGAGAGTAGGAGGGAAAAATATTAGCAGGCAAAGAATATTTTCTGTTAGAGATTGATAGCCAGTTTAATTAGGAGAATCTCATTTTAATCAAATGTTAATCTGTTAGCAAATCTGCTGGTTATATTTTCTTCTGCCTCTATGTCTGAATTTTCTTCTGGTGCCATATCATAATTTAACAACTAAATGTCAGATATTGAACTGAGAGAGGGAAAAAAGGCATTATTCTGGTTTGGGGCACAAATGCAAGGGGCATTTAACAACTAAGTTATTTTAATATCAAGTCACTTTAATACACTTTTGAACTTACTCTGGTTTCCGTGGAACTATGACCCTTCAGAACCCTTCAGAACCAGGAGTTCTGAAGAAAGCTGCCTGCTAGCCTTGTGCATAAACATAAACATAAACGTCATAAACCCTGAACAATGAAGACATTTGAAAAGACAAAAAACCTAGTTTGTGTTCCAGAGGGAGCATGTCTTTCTTTCTCTAGGGTGTAGACAGACTTGCCAGAATTTTCATGCTTTCTTTTTCACATTTTCTGATTATTTTTCTTTCCAAGGACAAAATTCATTTAAGTTTCTGGAGATGTTAACTGATCAGCAAGGTTTTTCTGTTCGCTAAGTAACACCTTGATCTTGAGAGTTCTCAGGAACTAAAGAGCATATATGCCCAAACAAAAATAAGTAAAACTTACTGATTGTTTTTCCCTCTTAGTGCCAAGAAAAGGGCCTTGAAGTTTAGAGACTTAGAATTCAATGTTTGTGGGTTTTTTTGGTTTTAACCTGAATATATGCATATATGTACATAAATACTTATTTATGTGTTTATGAGTGTTTGTGTGAATATTCATGGGTAGCTTTCTACAAAAATTCAAGATCTTTTTCCATGAAAACAATGTTTTGTGGTTATGTTTCCATAAAAATCTAATATTTAGCTCTCATGGGCTTAGTGCAATATTGCATATTTGTACTTCAAAATAAGATTAAAATATTCTCACATTTCTACCACATCTTACTATTTAAAAAGTGCTTTTACTGCAAAATATAGCATACATGCAAATGTATATCTCACAGATATGTACAGTTGAAAGAATAATAGAAAACTAACACCTGTGAATCTACCACACATTTTAAAGTTATAGAAGTCCCCTTAACATCTTGATTTATGGTCCCACCTGGTCCACTCTTATGCTACCCTTTTCAAAAAAATCTCTCAACAAAGTAGGAATTGGTGGATATTTCCTTAGTGTGATGGAGGACTTCTACAAAAACCCTTCAGCTAACAGAATTACTGAGTGCTTTTCCCCTAAGATAGAGAACAAGGAAGGATATCCATTATCTCCATTCCTACTCAACATTTTACTGGAGGCTTTAGCAAATATAGAGGGTAAGAAAAAGAAATAAAAGTATACAGGTTAAAATGGAATAAGTAAAACTCATCATTTATAGAAAACATGATTGTGCTTGTCCAAAATCCTAAGAAACTTACAGAGAAACTACCAGAAGTAAGAAAGAATTTAGAAAGGCCCCAGTATACAAGCTCAATATATAAAAAGCCATAGTTTTTTCTGTACTCTACGTATATGACCTTCGCAGAGTAGCTGGTGAAGCTCCAGGATCCGCCTTGGTAGGGTGGCCAAGCACAAGGAGGCCTGGAGCTCCGCGGCCTGGAGAGGTGCTCCAGGGGGCCCTGGAGCAGGCAGTGTCGCGAGCCCTGGTTTACAAGCATGGGGTAGAGGTGCTGGGGTAAGCTGTTGTGTGCGGTGGCAGCTCCAAGGAGGACTCTGGGGAAACTGGCCCTTAGGCTGCTTGGAGTACAGTCCCCGCCTTAGCACTTGCCCCACTGCAGCCATCCCCAGTGCCTGGGCACCCTGGTCATTGTACAAGACCGAGCCTCCCTTGATCCCTGCCTCCCCCACCCCCACCATGATCCCCACTTGTTCCTCCCCCGCACGCTGGCCTCAACCCCGGCAGGAGTGTATTGCTCCCGCACTCCCTCTCAGTGACCTGGGGGGAAGTGCATAGAGGCAGTACAAGTATTAATTTCCATGACCGCCACCCTGGGCCAGGCGCCCAGGAACCTGCAGGCGACCAGGTGGGGCCAGCTCAGTGGTCTGTGGGTCTCCGCAGTTCTCGACAGTCCCCTGGAGCGCGGGCCCCACCCGGCCCAAAGACTGAACGAGAGCGTGGGAGAGCCAGCTGCTGGGCCGTCGGGATAGCCCTTTGCCCCTTGGCGTCCTTTGCGGGTGCAGTTTTCTCTTACTCCTGTGCCAATGCAGCGCTGCAAGCATCACGCTGGACCGCCGGCCTGTGCTGGGGGGTTGGTAGCCAGGCGACCTTTCCAAGAGCTTAGACTCCAGTCCCAGGGGCGACAGCACTCGAATGGCACTCGAATGGCTTCATTGGCAACCTCTTCCGTGAGCTGACCAGCCGTTGCCCAGGAAATCATCGCGCCACTGAGCGCGGGGTCTGGTCCAGATCCCTCGCCCTGGCTCCTCTCCTCCGCTGCTCGGTTGGCAGCGGAGACCTTCCCCGAGATCACGTGCTTTTACTGACTGGATTGTATAGCCTCCAGAAAAGATGATATCCCAATCTTACAGGCTACGCTGTGTCCTCATTGCTGCTCCAAGCTGTCTCTTTGAAACTCGAAGATAATTGCCTCTCAGGGACCACCCAGAAATGGTAAATATCCCTCCTTCAGGGAGCAAATGGGCCCTCTTCTGTTGGCCACCTTAGCGATTTGTCACCCTTCTGAAGCCTCAGCCATTCAGTCACCAGCCCATCCCTCACCCCATCCTTGCCTGAAGGAGAGGGAGCCCTGGAAGAGCACAGGAAAGGCACAGTGAAGGAGGACTGTCAAACAAGTGACAGGTACAGAACATTCAGAGAAGAAGCCTGCCACAGTGGTAGTGTGTACCATTAACATCTAAGTCTCTGGAGGCCACTGAGTGTCACTTCCTTCAGGTGCAGTCCGGGGTTTCTGAAGGGAAACCTCCAATCCAAGTCCTGGAAGACTAGTCCACGTGTTCTCTATGAACTTCCATCAAAGGGCATGGCATGACCATCTGTGGCCCTGCTGGGGTGTCCAGCCTTAGGAGGGTTGATCCAGGTGCAGCAGGGCTCTCTGGTTCAGCTTCATCCTGCTCCTGCTTCTCAAGAGGTGGACAAAAGGGAGCACTTGATGAAGGCCATGGGCTCAGTTCTGTACCTCACTGATGTCCAAAGAGACCACACAGGGAGAAAAGCTTTCAGACCTGTTAAGGTAGGACGTCTTCACCGTACCTGTCCGTTGTAAGCCCTGCAACTGGGAAATTTCAATGCCACTGCTGCCACCACTGCTGCTGGTAGGGGTGGGGGATGAGCTGCCCTCACCTCCTTATACAGTCATTGCTGAAGACCCAGGCAGGCTTGGAGAAGACAGCTGAACACCAATGGCTTAATAAGGTTTGGGGGGATAAATCTGAAGCCATGTCAGACTGCAGTGCCTCAGGCACTTTCTCCTGGCTGACCTGGATTATTACAACATTACCAGTTGCTACTTGGGTCACCTGTCTATCAGGCCCCGATGCTGTCTGCCCCTCTACCTTCTTCAGCACCAGACATTGATTATGAAATGATATCACACAATTCTGATAAATGGAGGCTGTTGTACCCCCATCCCTCAGTCATAGCTGTAGCATCTTCTGTTTTGACCTCCCCAAACCTCCGGTCATCTCAGTCCTCTCCTTCAGGCTTACCTCTTGCAGAATGAAGTCACCTACATGTGTGTGTGTGGATTCTCCTCCTTTTTTCATTCAGAACACCCCCTCCTCCTCCAGTCACCTCCACCAGCCCATCGTTGCTCTTGAAGTCATATTGAACCCTCACAACTAGTACATCTGCAGAGTTGGCCTCCCACCCTTGTTTGGACTTTGGTGTCACTGATGCAGAAATGACTTCCACTCCCAGGCTTTCATCTCAAGCCCCTCCCCCACCCCGAGGCTACAGGAAGAATGTTCTGTTTTCCACAGCACTTCCAGTTCTGAGAATATGTCTCC
The DNA here is from genome assembly GCA_004027735.1 of Carollia perspicillata. Lineage (NCBI taxonomy): Eukaryota > Metazoa > Chordata > Mammalia > Chiroptera > Phyllostomidae > Carollia > Carollia perspicillata. Next base: position 22,944 of record PVKM010013142.1, read on the forward strand.
CTGGGGCCTCGATGCCTAGGTCCACTTTCTGTCAGATGCCTGCAGAGTTGGTCAGCAGCCCAAATGTAACCTGCAAACTACCTTTGACCCAGGAGCCACCCCTCAGCCCACATTTGGGGCTTCTGATGGGCTGCAGCCTGGAGCCAACCAGTGACAGCTCTTTCCCTTTTGAAAACCAGGCAACCCCAGCACAAGCTCTTAATTTAACCAGTGCTGCAGCCCAGACACCCATTGGCAGCACAATTCAGTTAGCTTTGTGGGTTTGATGGCCCCATTTCCCACCTTTGGCATCCCTGTCAGCACCCAGACAGCCTCTGAAGACACCCAGGCATCGTCCCTATTGGCACAACCACTACTTCTGTCTTCAGAACTGCCACCAGGATGCGCAGCACTGAGGACAGTAGCTCACTGTTTGCTAGCACCACTGCAGACTTGTTTGTGTTTATGGGATCCATATCCCTTATGGGTATCAGCAGGGAGATAATTTTACTTTTTCCTGGAGTCAGAGTACCTGGTCATTGGCCACTGTTCCCCCTTTGACTTTTGAGGGGCAGTACTACTGTGAAAATATCTGTGCTTGGAGGCACTTTTACTCCTACCTTTGGTCAGCATAATTCCAATACCAGTGTCATGGTGACAGCAAGTATCAGCTTTGCCTTTGGGGCATCTTTGTCACCACTCAGGACTGTGGGATATGGAAGTGTAGGACCACCAACTCATCATTTTCTCTTGGTCCAAGTTGCAGTTCTCAGCAATTAGGAAGCAAAAGTTCCATGAATGGAACTTGCTCTTCTGGGAAGAGCCTCAGTCCCATGCAATTATGTCAAACTTCTCTTTGTCTTCCTGCTGCAAGCTGGAGGCCCACATCCCAGGGTATCTGCAAGTGTCAGAGGGTGTGGGTCAGAGAGGTGGTTAGTCCTCAACATTCAGGGCTTAAGCAGTTCCACTGTAGAGAGCAGAAGAGAGTAGAAGAGAGCTGTTGATATTAGCATCAGACCTTTCCTTGGCTTTGACTGCTAGCCTGGATGTTCCAAGTTGTGCGTCAGTTTGCCTCTGGTCTTGGAACTGGTAGGATGTGCACCATGCTGTGTACACTGCCCCTCTCTCCTTACTCATTTGCCTCAATGGGCCCTTATCTTTCTGTTTCAGATTACATATATAATATATGTAATATTAAAGCTATATAATGAAGAATATTATACATATTCTTTATCATATATGATATATAGTATATATATCATATATAATAGCTTTGTTATTGTTAATTCACCCTCTGCTTATATGTCTTTGCTCTTGGACTCAATTTTGGAGGGATAATTGATGTGTTAATGGTGACACGTCTGGCCATACTTAGCTGTGCAGTTTTCTGTAGCCTGGTAAATAGGAAGTGGACATTCCCACACTTTAAGACTTCCATGTTGAATTCTAATGTCTCTGTACTTTTTTTAAAATCAGAGATGGCAACCTAGGAGAATGTGTAATCCAGAAGAAGAGAGACAGGGTTACTGGCCTTTGTCTCTTCCTTCTGGGCCCCTCCCACCATTTGACTTCACTGTGGGAGATAGGCCTACTCCTAACTTGTGTTCAGAAACCACACTTTATAATTTTAGCCATTTGAAAAATGTTTCAATGGCTTTTGGGGGCTTCCTCTTCTTTAGACTTAAGCCAGTTATCCTCACACACTTACACTTTACCCAGAAGGATGCGCTTGGCATCTAGACTCATGGGCCTGTAGCAATAAAGGCAGGGAAAGCTCACCTGTGCTCTGTAATGGTTGGAAATGTTAACATGGTACACTTTACAGTTTTCATCGTGCTGTTTAAAAAAAAACCCAGAATATCATCTTTTCAGGGAAATAACTAGATAGGGTCGATTTGGGAAAATAACCACTAAAATATCAAATTGCAAGAATTACATTTTTTACCCAGATCTAGCTGAGCTTAGAGTCATTTTGCTTATGGCCTTATAGGCTGACGTAAGAGAGTTGTCTTTTATTTGAAGATGGGAATGTTTGGAGGGTTTGAGAAAAAGATGGAATGATCCGACAAGTTTATTTTTAACTGAGATATAACTGGCATAACATTATATTAGTTTCAGGTGTACAACACAATCATTTGATGTTTGTATGTATTGAGAACGATCACCACAATAAGTCTAGTTAGCTTCTGTTACCATACAGCGTTAAAATTTTTTTCTTGTGATGATAACTTCTCTAAAGTTCTACTCTTTAAGCAACTTTTAAGTATGCAACACAGTATTATTAACTCTAGTCACCATGTTGTACATTGTATCCCAGGACCTACTTATTTTGTAACGGAAAGTTGGTACCTTTTGACACCAACTGTGAAAGCAAGCCTATATGAGACACCTGGAAACATTTGATCACTGACTCTATATTTGATATTAAATAATTGTTATTTTTATGTGTGATGAGGATAGAGATACTTTGGTTATCTTAATAAAGGAGTTTGTAGTCTTTAATAATATGCACTAAAATATTTGTGGATGAAATAATATATTTATATAATTTATAAAAAATGTAAAAAATGAAAAAATGTAGTAAGTATAAAGAGTGAAGAAATTGAGGAAACCAGGAGGTTCTTGTGTTGATAATAAAATGTTGAAAATAAGTGATGAATTCTTGCTTCTTCATTATATTTTTCTATTTTGTTTTTGTATCTCTCAAAAATTTAATTAGAAAGTGTGAAAAAACATGATTTTATGCCAATTATTTGTGTTAAGATTTTTTCTCTTTACCACATTTATGTGTTTTTTAGAACAACATACTTTGTAATTATTTTGGTAACCTTTCATTTTATGATACTGTTTAAAATTCTTCTTTACATTGTGATCCTCACTGTTTTTTATTAAAGGCCAGAAATATATTTAGATATGAATTTTCTATCAAGAGAGGAAATTGCATGAGTAAAGCAGCTCTGTGTGCAGTCTGTCCTGGCCTAAATCACAGCTGCTTTTGAGAGTCCATCAATTATTAACATGTATTATCAAGTTACTTTTATTTTTAAAAATATATTTTGTTGATTATACTATTATAGTTGTCACAAGTTTTCCTCCTTTTCCCTCCTCCAACTGGTTCCCCCATTCCCTCCAGCAATCCCACCCCCTTAGTTCATGTCCATGGGTCATGCATGTAACTTCTTTGGCTTCTCCATTCCCTATACTTTTCTTAACTTCCCCCTGTCTATTTTCTACCTACCATTTATGCTATTGATCCTTGCACCTTTTCTCCCATTCTCCCCCTTCCCCTCCCAGCTGATAACCTTCCAAATGATCTCCATATCTACTATGATCCTGTTCATGTTCTGGTTGTTTCCTTTTTTTTTTCTTTAGATTCAGTTGTTGATAGTTGTGAATTTGTTGCTATTTGATCTTCTTCTTTTTCTTAAATAAGTCCCTTTAACATTTCATATAATAAGGGCTTGGTGATGATGAACTTCTTTAACTTGATCTTATCTGCGAAACACTTTATCTGCCTTCCATTCTAAATGAAATCTTTGCTTGATAGAGCAATCTTGGATGTAGGTCCTTGCCTTTCATGACTTGGAATACTTCTTGCCAGTCCCTTCTTGCCTGAAGAGTTTCTTTTGAGAAATCAGCTGATCCTCTTATGGGATCTCCTCTGAAGGTAACTAACTTCTTTTCTCTTGCCACTTTTAATATTCTCTCTTTATTTTTAGCCTTTGGCATTTTATTTATGGTGTGTCTTGGTGGGATCCTCATTGGGTCAAACTTGTTTGGGACTCTCTGTGCTTCCTGAAATTATATGTCTATTTCCTTCACCAAATTAGGGAAGTTTTCTTTCATTATGTTTTCAAATAAGTTTTCAATTTCTTGTTCATCCTCTTCTCCTTCTGGCATCCTATGATTCAGATGTTATTATGTTTGGAGACCTCCCTGAGGCTCCTTATACTATCCTCATTTTTTTAAAATTATTTTTTCTTCTTGCTATTCATTTGAATACTTATTTCTTGCTTATGTTCCAAATCATTGATTTGAGTTCCAGCTTCATTCCCTCCACTGTAGGTTCTCTGTAGATGTTTTCTTTATTCCACTTAGTGCAACCTTCACTTTTGCCTGGGTCTTTTTAATTTTGTTACTCTATTCAGTGAGTTCTTTGAACATCCTGATCACCAGTGTTTTGAACTCTGCATCCGGTAGGTTGGTCATCTCTATTTCATTTAGTTCTTTGTCTAGTGTTTTGTTCTGTTCTTTCATCTGGACCATATTTCTTTGTCTCCTCAATTTGGCAGCCGCCTTTGTTTGTTTCTGTGTATCAGGTAGCGCTGCTTTGGCTCCCTGTCTTAGTAGAGTGGCCTACTTTGCAAATGCACCTGTAAATTGTGTGGGGCGGAGCCTTAGGTAATCACCAGGGTGGGTCCACTTGTTTTACTGCTTTGTGGCTCTGTTTGAGGGGAGAGCACAGAGAGAGGATAATGCTGCTGCCTGGCTTCTGGAGGTTTGCCTGGCACTCACCCTGTATGATTGGTATCCTTCTAGCTGTTTTTCTGGTACTGAATCCTAGAGAGGATGGATCTGTTTATGTTTAAAGGCCATGTGGGCCCTTTAAGCAGAGTCTCCTGAAAATTGGGCAATTTCTTCTTCTGTCTTAACCCCCACTGGTTTTTCCAATAAGAAGTTGTGGGGATTTATCTTTCTAGTGCTGTAACCCTGGGCTGCATAGTCTGGCCTGGGGCTGGGATTGCTCACTCCCAAGGTATCCCTCTTGGTTTTTATCCACCACATGTGAATGTGGGACCTCCTGTTCTGCTGCCATCACCTCTCTGTGCCATACCACGTCTTTGCCCCTCTCTGCTTGTCTCCATGTCTCTGCTCCTTCTACCTATCTGGATGAATGTGGCTTCTTTATATCCTTGGTTTTTGGACTTTCATACAGCTCAATTTTCTGATGGTTCTGGGTGTCATTTGTTTTGAGGTCTAGTTGTAATTCTTTCTGTGATTGCATGAGGAGGCAAAGTATGTTTATCTGTCTCCATTTTGACTAGAATTCTGAATTCCAAATTATTATTATTATTGACATGTAAAAAGCTGTACGTATTTAATAACGATATATAACTCGATAAATTTAGGGATGAGTGTACACTTGTGAAACAATCACCACCAACAATGCCATAGACATATTCTTCACCTCCCAGTTTCCTTCAACCTTTGACAATCACCTCCCCACTTTCTTCTCCCCCTGCCCTGGCAGCTACCATTCTACCATCTGCTTTTATGAGTTTGACTATTTTGTATTCCACATATAAGTGAGATCATACAGTATTTGTCTTTCGTGTCTGGCTTATTTCATTTAGTGTTATATACTTTAGGTCCATCCATGTTGTTGTAAATGGCACGATTTACATTTTTAAGGGTAAATAATATTCTATTTTATGTATATACCATATTTTCTTTATGCATTCATTTAATGTTTAGCTTAAAAAGTGGAGAAAGGACTTGAATCCAAAGAAGACATAGAAATGGCCAATAGGTATATGAAAAGGTGCTCAACTAATCATAAGAAATATCAAAACTACAATGAAGTATTACCTCACCTGTTAGGGTGGCTATTATTTTTTAAGTGTTTGTGAAGATGTAGAGAAAAGAGAACCTTGGTACACTGTTTGTAGAAATGTAAAATGGTGCAGCCACTATGGAAAACAGTGTGGACAATCCTCAAAAAATAAAAAAAATGGAGCTACTGTATGATTTAGCAATCCTACTTCTGGTTATTTATCCAAAGGAATTGAAATCGGAATCTCAAAAATATCTGCACATGTTCACTGCAGTATTATTGACAATAGCTAAGATACAGAATTTTTTAAAAGTGAGGAATGCTGATTTTTATGTGTAATCCTCAGTTTTAAAAGGGACAGAAGTCCATATTTGGTATTTCTGTGTGCTGATCATTGTTCTAAGCAGTTTGCAGGAAATTAACTCCATAGGTGAGAATCATTTGTATGGGTAGGGGGCCTAGAATGCGTGAAAAGTGGTTGGGGGAGGTGCCATGACACAGGTGGGCTGGCTAGAAACCCCACAGTGGAGCTGGAGGGATGCCCTGAGCACCGTGCTGTACCTTCTTTTGCTGACAGCCCAGAAGCACCTGTCCACACTCTCCTGCTGACACAGGGGGTCTCCTTCCTCCAATACTCAGCTTTCTCTTTGCTCACCTCCTTTCTGTTTTCTGCCTGTTAGTTGTAGGAAGTGGAAGAGGGACAGTAAAACTCTCTCCAGTGAAAATGCCAAGTTGTAAGCTTTTGTTTCTAACTAGCCTTGAGCAAAACTCTCTGTTACAACAGAGGAACTTAATTAGTAAATTGAACTTCTGTTCAAAACCTATGCAGGAATCTATAGGCACTGCAATTGCTGTTCTTCCTTAATTTGTTTTTGCCCTGGAGCTGTTACAAAGAAAGTCTCACTCCCCCCCACCCCCGCCCGGCATTCCTACTTCAGGAAGAGAGACCCATCAGGGTGGAACTCTCTGACTGCCAATGCTGACTGTACTGGCAGAATGCCAACCCAGCCCCAGAGAGGCCCAGACCTCTAAAGGCAGAGAGAGAATACAGCAGTGTCAATGAGTGGCAGCCTGTAACCCAGAGAATTTGAACTAGAGCTTCCAACAGAGCCTAGCCCTCAAGGAAAAGTCTCAAAGATTGTGCTTGGAAGACCAGTGTGGGGCAGGGGGGTGGGGTGAGAAGGAGGCGTCTCCTGCACAGGACCCATAGGAGAAGGGGGTCCAGGCTGGACCAGAGGAACTGTTCTTTTGTAGTCCCTAAGATGAATTGAAGACTGAAGGAGGCTCCATCATATCACTCTTTATGTCTCATATATATAGGATGTCCCAGAAATATTAGGGCAGGTTTCAGCTTTAAGAATGTCAGAGTGTAAATGCTACAAAATTACAAAAACATAATTTGAAAGTTGAATTATTTACATTTCTTATATACTTATTGAGATTTGTGAGTTTTAAATAATGGTTAATTTTCTTTTTCAGGCTTTGTCAAGGTGATAAAATGGACTGAAACAAAATAACAAGTTAAGCATTTAGTTTTACATTCACAGAAATATATAAACAAATAAGAAATGTAAATAATTTAACTTTCTGATGTCTTTTGAAGGTTTGTAGCATTTTTGAAGTTATTAGAACTTAAAATACCACTAACCCTTTTTCTATAGCCTGTTATTATGGACTTAGATGTCTGTATGGCATGCACAGATCATTGGATAGATTCCTATCTAGTATTCATATGGTATATGTACTGTAATAATTCAGTCATTAAATATGTTTTCAGTATTTACTATGTGCTAGGCACTGGGTATAAAATAATAAACTAAAAATGCCTTTCTCATAAAATGTATACATTTTTCTAATAGTTTACTATGTGTAGTTCTTATTTTAGAGTTTGGATTCAGTCATTACCAATAAATGCTTCAGAAATCTTCATAAATTTTTAGAATAAGAAACTCTTTTAAAAAAAATAGGATTTCTTTGAAAATATTGTTATTTCACCTTAGGAAGGGAATCATGAGGGCCACGGACAGTGGAATCCAGGTCAGTATTGCTTGGGTATGTTCGTGCTCCCAAACGTCTAGTGGACTACTCAGCAAATCCCATTACGTTTTCCTGGTTGGCTGACTCTGCAGTTCACAGCTCTCCTCCCCAAACCACCAATGCTCCTTCCTCAGCCTGCACATTTTCTTTCATTGAGAAGTAAAGAAGCAATCAGAAGAGAATTCACATACTTTCCCACATGGCAT
>PVKM010013143.1:0-30655 GCA_004027735.1 Carollia perspicillata
TTGATATATATTATATAACAATTGTTGCTATTACAGATTTTATTAATGAAAGTTTCAAGATGGCACAAATATATATTAGTTATGCTTCAATAAACATTTTATATAAAATGATCCTATTATTCTATTCTATTCATTTTATGTAATTGTTTAAAGTTTCATTTGTGTTTAAAATTTAAAACAGTGAAACAGTGCACACTGCAAGATGTAACATTTTTGTCTGATGAGTGCATTTTAGTCCATTCATAAAATATTTTACTCAATTTAAATATTTTTAAAATTTAAATTCATTCTTTTAAAATTGTTATTCTTATTATTTAATAAGAATATTATTAAAATATTATTATTATTATTCAGCAGAGCAGTATATAAGCATGTTTTTCAATTTTTCCCAGGAAATACATTAATGTAAATAAAAAGTATCAATTATTCTTTGCCATTTTTGAACTGATATTTATTTTATCACTTATTAATGTCATAGTTATACATAGTTCAATAAAACAAAATTTTTACCCTCATTTTTTTCCTGTCCATCATTGTTCTTTTCATTTCATGACTCTTAATTTAAAAATAAATTAGTTGTGTCTTGGCTGGTGTGGCTAAGTGGATTGAATGCCAGCCTGCAAACAAAAGAGTTGCTGGTTCAACTCCCAGTCAGGGCACATATCCGGGTTGCAGGCCAGGTCCCCATTGTGGGGCGTGTGAGAGGCAACCAAACATTGCTGTTTCTCTCCCTCTTTCTCCCTCCCTTCCCCTCTCTCTAGAAATAAATAAATAAAATATTAAAAAAATAAATTAGTTGTATAGAGAGGAGAAGAGTTAAAAATAATCTCTTCCAGATTTCAAATATATTAGATATGACAATGATGGTAGGTTATCCAAAAATATTTGCTGAATGTATGAACTAGTCAATTTATAAAGTCACTAATATGTAAGGATTTAATGTGTTTCAAAATTAACCAGCCTACATACTAACTACAGACACTAACAATTTTATTTCCAGCTGGCAGACAAATCAATTTTTTTCAAGAAGGAAAACATATTTATTACCTAGATTATGATAATGAAGTTGAGGTTTGACCTAGACCCTGGTCACAAAATAATTTTAAAATGACCCATAAATTCTGTGAACTAAATCACCCATTTTTTAGAAGATTTTATTTACATATTTTTAGAGGGGAAGGAATGAAGAAAGAGAGAGAGAGAAACATCAATGTGTGGTTGCCTCTAGTGCGGCCCCCACCAGGGACCTGGCCTGTGACCAAGGCATGTGCCATGAGTGGGAATTGAACCAGCAGGCTGATACTCAATCAATCCACTGAGCCACAACACCCAGAACCATCCATTTTTTTAATTGATTGATTTGAGACACACAGAGAGAGAGAGAGAGAGAGAGAGAAGAATAGAAAAAAAAAACATTGATTTGTTGTTCCACCCATTTATACTTCATTGGTCAATTCCTTCTTGCATGTGCCCTGTCTGTGGATCCAACCCACAACCTTGGCATATCAGGACAGTGCTCTAAGCAACTGAGCTACCTGGCCAGGGCTAAGCCTTCCATTTTGGAAATGAAGACTCCTGAGTTTATCAAACAAAGGTATAGAATTAATGAGTACAGAGAGGAACACTGAATCTCCTGCAATTAGTGCCCTGGGAAAAGGTGGGAAGAGGTTTTTGTTTTTTAAAAAACCCAAAAGGAGTAGGCACCCAAACCACCACTTCCTTTACCCTTGTGTCTGTGCCCTACTCTGTTTCTAAGACAGTAAATTCCTATGTTTTGTCTCTTCCAACTTTTGGGTAACAATATACAGGAAATGTATTTTATACTGCTCTAGGGATCAAAGGGGTTCTGGACTTCCAGCTTTATGAACTCTATGCACTGTCCCTGTTTCCTCAGTTTAAATATCTGTCTCTCTGCCCCACTACAAAGAGAGAGCGTAGGGGATTGGGAGGAGGCAAAGACACATTTTCCTCTAATTGCAGCTACAAAGAGACTTAGAGCATTGGCTCACACCTTTGAGATATCAATGCTACCAAGAACTTATTTGAAAAATTCAAGGAACTGTTTGAATAATAGGGAAGTTCTTGCTTTGTCTGTTTTAGGTAAATTGTAATCTTAAAAAATAAAGAGTCAGAGTCCAAATCAACTTAATTATTTGAAACCTAAAAATGAAGAGGGATTAATAAAGTACTATGTTTACTTTTTCCATTTTTAAATTGAGGAGTTCACTTCCTTTCTATTTACCTATTATCTGTTTGGGGAGGAGTTTATTTACCTAGGTAGAAGATAGCAGAAATGAAGCCCTTTAAATTCTGCTTTTGGGTAGAGACCAATGAAGAAAGGAATAGGAAGCCTTGGCCCGGTAGCTTAGTCTGTTAGAGCGTCCGCCCAATACAACAAGTTTGTGGGTTTGATCTCTGGTCAAGGCACATAAAAGAATCAACCAATGAATGCATAAATATGAGGAAAAACAAATCTGTGTTTCTCTCTCTCTGTCTGTCTGTCTCTCTCTCTCAAAATCAATACATTAAAAAAAGTAAAATAAAGAAAGGTTTAGGAAAGTGTAGAGTAACACAGTGTACAGCAACATGACACAAAGACTGTAACTTTCTATAAAATTGGCAGCTCTTAACATTGCTTCAATTTGCACAGTTTTCTCCTCTCTCAATTTACACTAGTACATGTTCATTTAAATCATAAATGTGTTAATGAAAAGACTATTTGTACCCGAGGAGAACCCACTTTTTAAAAGAGTACTGGTGAATCCTTTTAAGTGAAGAATCACTTTTTATTTATAAAGTTAAGTTTCCAGGTAGATTTGATTAAAGAGCGGCACTTATGTGTTGTGCAAGAAAACATGCACCTTTTGAATTCTGGACTGAATTCCACCCAAGTTTTGGTCTAGAAATGACAGTTTAGCAGGATTAGTAGCAACAATAACCTTCCCCCAAATGAAATTTTAAGTTATTTATTGCATATTAAAGTTGAAGACACTAAAGTTCTGATTGAGCCCTCATAATTAAAGTGAAAAAAAATATCAGAGTAAGGACAGCCATAAAAAATGGATTTCCATTTCAAAGGAGGACAGACATAAAAAATGGTTAACAGGAAGGTGGAAGGCGATATTACAATTTGGAGGAAAAAAACTATAAGGGAGATTTTACCTTAATTTTGAAATTTATCTATTAAAAGGTATATCACTCTCAATACAACATAAAGATGATATATTAAGAATTGTACACCTGAAACATATATAACTTTATTAACCAATATAACTCCAATAAATTCAATAAGAAAAAAAAGTATATTACTAACTCTTTTCTTTGACATAACCAACTAAAAGAATAAATATCCCAGAGTTATAACCAGAAAAATTTTAGGTGAGAAACAGTAAAAGTAAATCTTGACTGTAAAGATGAAAGATACATAGGTGAGTTCTGAGAAAGTCAATAGAGCACACAGCTCCGTACTTCTGATTCAGTTCGCCATGAAGCAAGAGACTTGACTTACAGCAAATGATTTCTGAATCCCTATTCTCTCTGCTCCTACCATTTTAAAGGGCTGAATTGAAATGCTTTCTGTCTCATTTTTCCTTTATCAAGTAGCCTTTTCTACTTTTCCTGACCATCTCTCTTACCAAGTTTAAAAAAAAAAAAAAACAGAAAGAGAAGACTTATAAAACAACCAAACAGGGTTCAAGTATTGAGAGAATTCTGACGACCCCATTTTGTCTGATGATGCAAAGTTTGTTTTGTGGCTTCAAGGAAGCCATTTGGGGACAGGATAACATAGCTTTAAAAAAACTTTTAAAGTAGTCATTTATCTCATGAATGAGTATTGGACCCTTATCCATGTGCAGGTTTCAATGAGACATGGGGAAAGAATGGAGAAATAAGGCAACAGTAAACTTTCTATGGAAGAAAAGAAGTTTTCACCAGTGGAGGTGGTGGGGGAACTCAAGAGTTAAAGATTTTAGCCTTAGTTGTTAAGCTTAAGTGATTAATGCAGGTGGAAGACTGTTATTCCAGGAACTGGAATGCACAACTCCAGGAGGCCAAAATGCAATTCAACTTGTGTGCCCCAGGGGGTCTGCAAGCATTGGAGCTGGTATCTGAGCCATTGTGTTCCAGGGAGGGAACACCCCTGATGCAGATAAAGAACTGTTGATCAACAGATAAAAAAGTACTAGGAAAATTGCCACTGGAGTGCAACTCTCATCCAATTAACTTTTTTTCTAGGACTCTTTTCTACCTTTTTTTCTCCTTATAAAAAGGTCAGCTTGAAATGAGATGTTAAGATGGTTTTGGAAGGTATATAACCTCATTTTCTCAGATTGTTGGCCATCTGAATTAAGCATTGATAAAGATTCAATCATTGTCTCTACTTATTGGTTCCGGTAGTGACAGGCAGCACAAATATTGACTTTTCTGGTTTTGGGGGGAGCAAAGAAGCTGACTTACCTCACAGTTTTAGCCAAGGCTGCCTCTCATCTCAAGTTTACTCCAATATGCCAAATATGCCAAAACCCTCTAGGCTTTTATATCTATGTTATGCCTGGGATGGAAATTCCTAGAATAGGGCATACAACCCAAACGCTTACAAAGATTAGAAAGGTAATGTAAATGGGTAAATCTTATTGGGTAGAAAACATTTAGGAAGTGCTAGGTTTGGAGGAGATTCCAGGTCCCACCTAAAAGGTATTCAATAAAAATAAATGTTAAATATTTGCAGGCTAGGGACTTCTGTTCAAGATGGTGACATAGGTAGACACGGTTCCCCTCCACACACAACCTCATCAAAATTACAACTAAACTATAAAAAAAACATCATTTACAGCCATCAGAAGTGGAGCTGAATGGAAGTCCTGCAACTATGGACTTAAAGAAGAAACCACATCGAGACTGGTAGGAGGGATGGAGGCCCATAACCAGCTGGTGCCACACCCATATGTGGTGGATAAAAATTGGGAAGGATATTTCAGGAGCAAGGGGTCCAAGCCCCACACAAGGCCTCCCAGCCCAGGGTTACAGTGCCAGGAAGATAAGTCTCCATAATTTTTAGATATAAAAACCAGAAGGGAATTGAGGCTGCATAAAACAGAAACTTTGGGAGTCCCAGGCAGTTCCTCTTAAAGTTCCTAAGCACAGACTTACTCAGACTGATACCCTCTGAGCTCCAGTGCAGGGGTGAAACCAGAAAAGTCAGTGTTCATGCTGCCTGTCACTGCCAGAACCAATAAGTAGAGAAAGGATCAAATCTTTATAGGTGCTTTAATCAGATGGCTGGTGATTTGAGAAGGTAGTGGTTTATGTATCCGTATGCACTGATATTACATTTCATCTCAAGCCAACTTTTTTTATAAGGAGAAGAAAAGAGTAGGTAAGAGGTTTGGAATTCAGGGAAAAGATTGGTCAGATAAAAGCTAAAGTCCAGCAATTTTCCTAGCATCATTTCATGTGTTGACTGGTGATTCTTAATCTGTGTTCTGGGTAGAAGACTTCTCACCCTGGAGCACAATGGTTCAGACACCATCTTGATTGCTTGAAGTATTCCTGGGCACAAAGGTTGTATTGCTTGTGGTCTCCTAGAGCCAGGGTGAATCATACCTTCAGTTCCTGGAACAATAGCTTTTTACATGCATTAATTACTAACCTTATTAACTATAACTTAAAACTTACTAACTATAACTTATAACTCTTGAGTTCCCCCATCAAGGGCAGCATATTAAAAGGCATCAGAGACACAGAGGAAGGAAATGAATTGTCTGGTATCAGGGCAAGAGCTGGGGGGCAGCTTTCTCTCAGACAGAAGTGGTGGTAGAGGTCAGTGTTCCTTTCCTGAACCCTCCTCCCACAGAGCTGCAGAGCTATCTGGCAAGCACCATACCTGAGACGCCATCAACCTGGCTCACACTGCTTGCCCCACCATGGTGATTCCCTAAGGCCCTGCCCTACCCATCTTTCAGGCCCACCCAAGCTGTTTCCAAAGGCTTTTCCATACTAATGACCTATCATAGCCCATGCTTCAAGTTTTCCTAAATTCTCTCAAACAAGCAGCATCTGGTTTCAGCAAGTCCCATACCTCTCCCTAAGTTGTCCCAGACCCAGCACTAGCAGCAGCTGGCCTTGGTTTACAGCTTGGCTTTGCCTGGGAAGCTCTAAGCATGGCACAAGTAGTAGCCATCTGCAGATTGCTTTGTAACTTATGCTGTGTGACCCCGCACATACATGAGTGGTGGCTGACCTTGGACATGCTAACAGTAATCATGGCTCAACTACAACTGATGGTTGTACACAGCCCACACACTGGGTACTCCTTAAGTACCCAGCTTGGGTAATAGGGGAGGCTGTGTCACTGGACCCTACAGAACACCTACTATATTAGGTCACATTATCAAGATTGGGAGACATAGCAGCTCTACCTAATACACAGAAACAAACACAGGGAGGCTGCAAAAACAAGAAGGCAAAGAAACAGGGCCCATGTGAAAGAACAGATAAAAACTCCAGAAAAAGAGCTAAACAAAATGGAAACAAGCAATTTACTGGACACAGAATTCAAAACAATTGTTATAAGGATGCTCACAGAACTTAGTGAGATCCTCAACAGTATAAAAAAGATCCAGTCAGAAATGAAAGCTATGATAATGAAATAAAGAACAATTTACAGGGAATCAACAGTAGAGTGGATTAGGCTGAGAATTAAATCAGTGATTTGAAATATAAGGAACCAAAAAACAACCAATCAAAACGTGAAGAAAAAATAATTTTAAAAAATGATGATAGTGTAAGAATCCTCTTGGACAACTTCAAGCATACCAACATTCACATCAAGGGGGTGCTGGAAGGAAAACAGAGAGAGCAAGAAATTGAAAACCTATTTGAAAACATAATTACAGAAAACTTCCCCAATTTGGTGAAGGAAGTAGCATACAAGTCCAGGAAGTGCAGAGAGACCCAAACAAGATGAACTCAGAGAGCCCCTCATCAAGATAATCATAATTAAAATACCAAAGATCAAGGACAAAAGGAGAATCTTAAAAGTAGCAGTTTAGAAAAGCAGCTAGTTACCTAAAAGGGAGCTCCCATAAGACTGTTAGCTGATTTCTTGAAAAAAAAAATCTTTATAGGCTAGAAAAGGACTGGCAAGAAATATTCAAAGTGATGAAAACAAGGACCTACAACCAAGATCACTCTACCCAGCAACACTATTATTTAGAATTGAAGGACAGATACAGAGCTTCCCAGACAAGAAAAAGCTAAAGGAGCTCATCACCACCAAACCGGTATTACATGAAATGTTAAAGGGTCTTCTTTGAGAAGAAGATGAAAAGATGAACAATAAAATGGCAATAAATACATATCTATCAACAATTGAATCTAAAAAAGCAAAATAAACAAGCATAACAGAAACAAAATCATAGATACAGAGAAAGTTTTGATGGTTGCCAGAGGGGAAGGGGGTCACGTGGATGGGCAAAAAAGGTAAAGGAATTAAGAAGTACAAATAGGTTGTTACAGAATAGTCATTGGGATGTAAAGTAAATCATAGGGGATACAGTAGCTAAAGAACATATATGCATGACCCATGAACATGCATAGTGGTGTGGGGATTGCCTGAAGGCTAGGTAGAGGGAGGCAAAGGGAAATAATTGAGACAACTGCAATAACATAAACAATGAGATATAATTTATTTTTAAAAACATTTATTATTTGTTTTCAAAGAGAGGGGAAGGGAGGGAAAAAGAAAGGGAGAGAAACATTGATTCATGAGAGAAACAGCAGTTGGTTGCCTCTCTCACGCTCCAACCAGGGACTTGGCCCACAACTCAGGCTTGTGCCCTGGCCAGCAATCGAACCAATGACCTTTCCACTCACAGGCCTGAGCTGAATCCACTGAGCCACACCAGCCAGTGCCAATGAAATATGTTTAAAAAAATTTGCAGGCCAAACAAAACAGCTTGCTGCTGAGTTCAGCTCTAGACTCATCATGGTTCTTACTCTTTTCCTAGAGAACAGGGATTAACGTGTTCTCCTTTTGGCTCTGGCTGGTGTGGCTTAGTGGATTGAGTGCTGACCTGTGAACCAAAGGGTCACTGGTTCAATTCCCAGTCAGGACATATGCCTAGGTTGCAGGCCAGGTCCCCCAGTAGGGGGTGCACAAGAGGCAACAACACATTGATGTTTCTCTCCCTTCCCCTCTCTAAAATAAATAAAAATAAAGTATTTGAATAAATAAATAGATGTGTGTGTGTATAAAGTATTCTCCTTTTGTATGTAGAAAAGAAAAACTTATTAAGAGGAAGATCTAGATAGAGCATGATTTGTTGAGATTCTACATACCTTAGTAGAGGCTATTTCCAGAATTTTAGTTGAACTGTGAATTAAAGAAATCCCAGTTCTACGTTGCAATGTACTGATGTGAGAAAAAAAAAAAAGAAAGAAATCCTGGTACTGATTTCTTACTTTATTCTTCAAATCAGTTTGAGCTGGGAAAATAAAATATTTTTGTGTAAATCTTTTTGAAATGATGGAGATCCACACCCCCGACCCTACCATAAGTCAAAAGTAAATTACTGACCTTTTTGGCTCTTGACTACAGTCTATGTGAGGATATAATTCTTGATGTTCCTAAAATTTTCCTGTTGAAAGAGGTCCTGTTTTAAAATACATGAAAGTCCTGAATTTGTGTGTTATAGTAGAAACAGCCTTCAAATAAAAAAGAATTGCTATTTGGAAGATGGAGAAATAATTTCTCTTTTGAGAACATGAGAAAATAGTGGCTCAGATTTAAGTTAAAAATAATAATATTGAAAATTAGCCAACCTTTCTGAAATAGGTAACCTGAAGTCATATTTGAGTCAGATAGAATCTATGATGCTCAACACTCCGCTGATCATTTGGGGGTATTTTCACTTAAGACAGGTATAGTGATTTCTCATTCTTCCCACACTATTTAATTTTCATCTTTCATAAAAGAATTATCAGTAGCTGCATTTACCACCTAAAATTTCCAAATAAGTTCTTATAATTAGGGAACTGTCAGTTTATACACCTGAAGGCATTTTTTAAAGATTTCATTTATTTATTTTAGAAAGATGAGAAGGGAGGGAGAAAGTGAGGGATGTGGCCTGCATACTGGGGATGTGGCCTGCAACCCAGGCATGTGCCTTGAGTGGGAATCAAACTTGCGATGCTTTGGTTTGCAAGCCTGCACTCAATCCACTGAGCCACACCAGCCAGGGCTGTTCAACAATTCTTTTTTTTTTTAACTTTTTTATTTTTATTTTAATTATTATTCAAGTACAGTTTTCTGTCGTTTACTCCCGTCCCAGTCCATCCCCCCATCAACAATTCTTAAGAATGCAATTTTAAGGTAGAAAATGATCAGAGAAAAGGAGAAAAATCAATAGTTTCCTCAAAAATTAAATATTAAAGAAACCAAAGTCAATAATGATTTAAAAAATTTAAATCCTACGTTTACTCATTGATTGCCTTCATAGAACTCTGCCAAACTTTGATAGAATCGTGGCAAATTCTAGTATTCCATGAGACTCTTTGAACAACTCTAGATTAGACACCTCTTTCTTTCCTTTCCTTCCTTTCCTTCCTTCCTTCCTTCCTTCCTTCCTTCCTTCCTTCCTTCCTTCCTTCCTTCCTTCCTTCCTTCCTTCCTCTCTCTTCTCTCTCTCTCTCTCTCTCTTTCTTTCTTTCTTTAAAGATTAGGTCCTGAAAGTTAGTTGAAGTTTATTTTAATTTCTTTCTGGTCACATAGCACAGTTGGGAGAGAATGGACATACTAGCAATTTTGATAGGGGGACTCTAGAAAACCACATGGAGCAGTATGTATTAGTCTGCTGGAGCTGATATAACAAAATCCACAGACTGGGTGGCTTAAACACCAGAAATTTATTTCCTCACAGTTCCAGATGTTGGGAAGTCCAAAATAAGGTGCTGACCAGTTCAATTTCTGCTAAGAGATCTTCCTGGTTTATAGTTGGCCTCCTTCTCACTGTGTCCTGATATGGTTGAGATAGATATCTCTTGTGTCTCTTCCTCTTCTTTTTTTAAATTGAAAAAATTTATTTTAATTGTCATTCAAGTACAGTTTTTTTGTCTTTTACACCCATCCCAGCCCACCCTCCCCAGCGGTCTCCACCTCCCTCCCATTTCCAACCCCCCTAGTTTTTGTCCATGTGTCCTCTATACTTGTTCCTGTAAACCCTTCCCCTTTTCCCCTGAAATTCCCTCCCCTCTCCCCTCTGGTCACTGTCAGCCTGTTTTCTATTTCAATGTCTCTGATTATATTTTGCTTGCTTTTTTGTTTTATTGTTTAGGTTCCTGTTAAAGGTGAGATCATATGGTATTTGTCTTTCACCGCCTGGCTTATTTCACTCAGCATAATGTTCTCCAGTTCCATCCATGCTCTCACAAAGGGTAGGAGTTCCTTCTTTCTGCTGTATAGTATTCCACTGTGTAAATGTACCATAGTTTTTTGATCCATTCATTTACTGATGGGCACCTAGGTTGCTTCTAACACTTGGCTATTGTAAACTGTGCTGCTGTGAACATTGGGGTGCATAGGTTTTTTTGGATTGGTGTTTCAGGGTTCTTAGGATATAATTGTAGCAGTGGAATTGCTGGGTCAAAAGGCAGATCCTTTTTTCGTTTTCTGAGAAAATTCCATACTGTTTTCCATAGTGGTTGTACAAGTCTGCAATCCCACCAGCAGTGCACTAGGGTCCCCTTTTCTCCAAACCTCTCCAACATAGACACCTCTTTCAGTGTCTCAGGAATTTTAAATTATGTTTCAGTGCAACACTAAAGTAAATTCACAACAAAATCATATTTGTTAAGTTCTAGCTTCAGTATGTGTGTTGTTCTGGAGAGAAGAGGTACCCTGTAGACTTTTTTCATTGCCCAAACCATCTCAGCCAATAAAAAGCACTGGATTCTCTTAATGTAAATAGTGTTCACAGAGCCTTCCTGCTTATTACTCATAATCAATAAAAAAACATTATGAACCAAATTTGAGAAGAGACATCTAGACTTTGAAAAATATGGAGAGGCTTCCAGTCTTTGAACATGAAATAAGAGAGCCGTCTGGTGGTCAATGTTGTGCACAGATTTGACCTAGTCATCCCAGCATCAGTGACTTTACTGTTTCCTTAACAGGACTGACGAAAGTAAGAAGTAAAAACACTATAGTAAAACCAACAAGATAAAAGCATTTAAGTGAAGGATCTATTTTCCAAACCATTTATTCTAATTCATTTTTTATTTAAACCATGCTTGCTGAATGTAGTTTATGGACAATACGGGTACTCATTTATTTAACATTTTAAATATATATAGTACATTCACACATTCTCTCCGTGCTATCATTTTTGGTGAATTTTAACCTTAAAAATGTGCCACAAATCTCACAGAATAACTTAATAAATTACCTGCAGTTAACTTACTTCCAAGCACATAGAGAACTCAGAGGGACTAATATGCTTGTTAAAAGAAGTTAAATGGGAATCTACTTTAAAAAATTATAAAGACTATTTTGGTATCAGCATATCAATTAAAATCATTACTTCAGAAAAAACTGATAAGACTCTCACTGAAAGCTGACAATCTAGTAAGGAGATAAAATAAACAGCAGCTATAAACTAGAGAGTAGAGTGGGAAAAAATAAAGCTGAAAATGGAAGTCATTGCTGGATGATAGACAATTTGGAATTTCAGCTGAGGAGCTTGAACCATTCATTGGTAACCTGACAAGAGTACTGACAAGATGATTGGCAGCAGAATATAAAATGACTTGGAATAGGGAGAAATGAAAAAAAAAAAAAGAACACTAAATGCCAATTGTAACAGCTCACAGTGGGGTTTTGAAATTCAGTTAAGAAAGTGCAGTGGAGTTAAGAGGAGATAGATTGTAAGAGTTCTTACTTTTAAGTTTCATTGAAAAAAATTTTCACTTTTCTAAATGTAAGAAGATGTGACTCCTAGAAGGCATCACCAATGTTATGGAAAGGGGGTTTAAGAAACTTATTTACTTCAAAAACTAAATAAATTTTTTACTTTAAAAAACTCAAGTAATTCTGGTATTCTTAAAGAGAATAATTTGTTTCTTCAAATACATTTTCATCAGGAATTTATGCATATTTTCCATGATCTCTTACATAAATTATTGATTGGTTCAATCTATGGAAAGGTTGCTAAGCAAAGGAAAATTTACCTTTGTAAAAATCAATAAACAGAATCCTTATTTGAAGTGAAGTTGGGAGACCCAAAGGGGGGAGCTCTCACACTCTACCTGATCACAAAGCCCAGGAGGGGAACCTCTGTGTATGTAACAGCTATTTATGTAACAATTTTTCCTCTCCTTTATTTTCTTCACACTTGAGCATGGCCCACCATCATTCCATGTTCCCAACTGCAATTCTGTGTTGTTTTAGAGTAAAAGCTGGCTGACTTTTTTTTTTTACAATCAACACTTTAATCTTTTCCATTTATTACAATTAGCAAGAAAACACACACACATTTGGGGTGCTTGTTTTCCTTGAATGGGAAAGTTTCTGGGCTTTTCTACCTTCCTTTCTAATTAAGTAGAGAGGGAAGGAAGAGCTCTAGGACTGAGAAATTAAGCTGGTTGAGAACTTCATAGGAGAGGCAAGCCTGGGTAAGAGAATGGTAGCTCTTGAAAGATCACATCTCTAGTCAACACACCCTCCTCACTACCTTTCCACCACCCACCATTTTAAGGCCATTCTTGATATTCATTTTTACAGAGTAGGGACAGGGCCACCCTCAAAATGTCCTAGCACAATTCTGTATCTGACAAATTGTTCTAATAAGGTACTAACTCAACAAGAATAAATCGAACTTCTGTGTGACTTACCTAAGGGCTCTGTTCTTCAAGCATTTCTATGCATAATAGGTAAAAGGTGTTCTGCACATATTTTGGGAACCCATTTGAACATATGATGATAAAACTGTTCTATTTTTAAAACCTGTAAAGCCAATCTCCTCTATTAGCTGCAGACTCCTGAGATTTTTTACTTCTCTGAAGGATGACCAGTCCTTTACCAAATTAGTCCTTGAAGTTACTGTTTTCACCTCTCCAATGCTCATCTTAGTGGTCCCACTGATTCTCTTTAACCCTGACCCAATCTACTTCCTCTTCCTTACCATCACTGACTCAACCTTGGTTCAGGCTCTCCTTATCTTTTGTCGATACAATCCTAGTCTCCATGTTTCTATATTTAACTCCCTCTCAATCCATCTTTGCATACAACCTGCTGAGTTACCTAATTTGAAACCTCCTGTTTAATTCTTTCATTGACTTCCAGAATAAATCCACTCTTTATGCAAGCCCTTCTGTGATATAGTCACATTTGAATCAATTAGGTTCCTCTGGGTCATCTCTTTCCATACTTTCGTTTAACCTCTCAAATTCTACTCTTACACATCCTTCCATCCCCTTGAGAAAGCTCCACCCTCTCAGGACTCTAGAGCTTTGTGAGTATTGCAACTTCTGTTTAGAGAGTCACTGCTCATCTCTCAACTAATTCCTACTCATATTTTAAGAATTAGGAAAGTTACTTCAAAAAGGGGAAATTGCCTCCAACTCACAAGATTAGATTAGGTGTCCTTGCCATGAGCTCTCATAACCCTCTGAGCTTTCACTCTGTCACAGTACTTAATATCTGTACTATAATTTTCTCCAAATCTACCTTGAGCAACTTGAGGGTGGGATTGTATCTTCATGTCCTACTACAGTTCTTGCTACACATTAGGTGTTCAAAAGATTTTTTGAAGACTTTATTTATATATTTTTAATATATGTTATTGATTATCCTATTACACTTGTCCCATTTTCCCCCTCTTATTCCCCTCCACCCTGCACACCCCCTCCCACCTACATTCCCCCCTTTAGTTCATGTCCATGGGTCATACATATAAGTTCTTTGGCTTCTACATTTCCTATACTATTCTTAACCTCCCCCTGTCTATTTTCTACCTACCATTTATGCTACTTATTCTCTGTACCTTTCCCCCCTCTTTTCCCCTCCCACTACCCCACTGATAACCCTCCATGTGATCTCCATTTCTGTGATTCTGTTCCTGTTATAGTTGTTTGCTTACTTTGTTTTTTATTTAGATTTGGTTGTTAATAGCTGTGAGTTTGCTGTCCTTTCACTGTTCATATTTTTTATCTTCTTTTTCTTAGATAAGTCTCTTTAACATTTCATACAATAAGGGCTTGGTGATGATGAACTCCTTGAACTTCACCTTATCTGGGAAACACTCTATCTGCCCTTCCATTCTAAATGATAGCTTTGTAGGATAGAGTAATCTTGGATGTAGATCCTTGCTTTTCATGACTTGGAATACTTCTTTCCAGCCCCTTCTTGCCTGCAAGGTTTCCTTTGAGAAATCAGCTGATTGTCTAATGGGAACTCCTTTGTAACTATCTCCTTTTCTCTTACTGCTTTTAAGATTCTCTCCTTATCTTTCATCTTGGCTAATGTAATTATGATGTGCCTTGGTGTGTGCTTCCTTGGGTCCAACTTCTTTGGACTCTCTGGGCTTCCTGGACTTCCTGGAAGTCTATTTCCTTTGCCAGATTGGGGAAGTTCCCCTTCATTATTTGTTCAAGTAAGTTTTCAATTTCTTGCTCTTCCTCGTCTCCCTCTGGCACCCCTAGGGTTCGGATGTTGGAATGTTTAAAGTTGTCCTGGAGGTTCCTAAGCCTCTCCTCATTTTTTTTAATTCTTGTTTCTTCATTCTGTTCTGGTTGAATGTTTCTTTTTTCCTTCTGGTCCAAACCATTGATTTGAGTCCCAGTTTCCTTCCTGTCACTGTTGGTTCCCTGGAGATTTTTCTTCATTTCACATAATGCAACCTTCATTGCTGCCTGGATCTTTTTTATGCTGTTGAAGTATCCAGTGAGTACCTGCAGCATCCTGATAACCAGTGGTTTGAACTGTGCACCTAATAGATTGGCTATCTCTTTGTCGCTTAGTTGTATTTTTTTTTAAGCTTTGAATTGTTCTTTTACTGGCCCACTTTTTGTGGGAGGTGTCTGGGTGCACTGTTACATAGTAAGAGGCGGAGCCTTAGGTGTTCACCAGGGTGGGGCAACCCAGGTCACAACCCAAGTGACACTGTATGTGGGGGACGGGTCTGAGAGGGAACAGTGCTGCTTGCTCCACTCTCTGCCGGTTTTTAGTCACTGCCTTAGCTACCCACAATCAAATTGGGCCCTTCTGGTGCTGATTGCTGGTTGGGTGGGTTTTGTGTACAGTCTAGGACCCTGTGTGTCCCTCCAATAAACTCACCCATGAGGCTGGGAGTTTCTTCTACTGCTGCCGCAACCCCCCACAGGTGTTTTCAGTCAGAGGTTTTGAGGCTTTCTTTCCCCAAGCTGGAACCCTGGGTTGTGCAGTCTGTCTCACTCCCCAGTTGTTCCTCCCAGTTTATATGCATGCAAATGTGGGACAGCCAGTCCACAAGCCACTGCCTTGTCCGCCCTGGTCCTCCAGTTGTTGCGCTGTCAGAGTCCTCTCCACCCAGCTGCCTGTCTCTGCCCATCCTACCAGTCTGGATGAATGCTTCTTCTTCTTTTTTAAAAGATTTTATTTATTTATCTTTAGAGGGGAAGGGAAGGAGAGAGGGAGAGAAATATCAATGTATGGTTGCCTCTTGTTCGTCCCTTGTTGGGAACTGGCCTGGGCAGGCATGTGCCCTGATTGGGACTCCAACCGCGGTTGTTTGGTTTGCAAGCCCGCACTCAATTCACTGAGCTATACCAGCCAGGGTTGAATGCTTCTTCTTTAACTTCTTGATTGTTGGACTTCTATACAGTTTGATTTTCTGTCAGTTAAAATTTTTTTTAATTTGTTGTTGTCCTTCTTTTGGTTGTGGAAGGAGGCACACTGTGTCTACCTATGCCTCCATCTTGGGCGGAGGTCTCAAAGAAGTTTTTTGATGCCCTCTTTAAAAGGAACTTATTGATCACAATGGAAATTGCTTTTCATTTGCAGTTTCTCTTGTGACCCACAGATTTGCTCTTTTCTAAATCTGTCATGCACGCCTGTCAGTATAAACTTCAAATTACCTCTATCAAGGTCCTTCCTACCTAAGAAACTTTTGTCTCCCTATTGTCTATGACAGTAAATCCAGACATCTGGGTCTGGCTTTCAAAAGTCTAATTACTTGTTTGGACTTATTTGTTCTACTTTATTTCCAGTCCCTATTCTCCTTTATCTTTGGTCACTTCAAATATTCTGCCTTCACTTTTCCCATTAAAATCCCACTTGTCCTTTCAAGATCCTGCTCAATAATCATTTCCTCACTAAAGTCTCCTTTGGCTCTTCAAACACATATTGAATATTTAGCTTGTCACTTATCTGGGCACTTACATGTCATCTTGTTGGGATGTAACCATTTCCTGGGTAGGTAGGCCTTCTTTCCTCCACAGGATGATTTAAGTTCCTGGGGGCAAGGGGAAGGGCAGGAATCATATACATTTTGGTATCAATACAACAATAATGATTCAATTTTTAAAAAATGAGTAATAATATACCAATAAAAAGAAAGCCACCCAAATAGAGAATTTGGCCTTTAATTTGAAAAACAGTAGAAGGTAAAAAGAGGAAGATTAATCACTAGCTTAAATTGGTCCTTTGCAAAGAAGGATGTTAACTTGGAAGATGAATCAGATGGGGATAGGTGCAAATGAGAATAATTTTACTTGTGGTTATTGAAACAATCGGCAGGTCATTGTTACACATATTTTCCTGGTCATTGTATTTTCTGTAAGGACATTTAATTACCATCTTGAATATGACCATAGTAGGTTCTGTACAGGATTGCAATGGCACTCTGTAACATATTATATTGTAAGATTTGGCATGTGAATCAAAAGGAAAAAGGTATTCCAAATTTATTATCTCTAAAATATTATTTAAGGTGACATAGAGCCAATGGGAGTAGGCTATGCTTTTCCTCAAGCAAAAATTCTTTTGGCATCTAGGTTAAGTGATCTAGTACGCTTCAATCATGGTTCTCCTGTGGATGGACACAGGTTTCTACTCCAGGACACTTAGTTAATACACTGAATTAATGTATAGTCAAAAACTCTTATCCTGTTTTAATAAAGCCTCCTAAAAAAAAAACAAAGATATAACTAAATAGATTATTTAATGATGTGAAGCACAAACAGAATGTTAGGCCCACAGAGACCATTGTTTTTGTACCTGGGAGCTTTTCAGTAACTTCAGGCTGCTTCATGTTCTTGGATACTACTACTGAGCCATTTTCATTTTTTAGTTTCTCATGCCATAACCAGAAACTGAAAACTGTAGTTCAAGGCAAAATGGAAAATACATTAGAATCTCATTTTTAACAGTTCCGTGGCTTTGAACAATGTATTTAACTTCTCTGAGCCACAGTTTTTAAATTTATAAAATGAGGACAGTAATAATGTATTCTATATGATTACTGGGAGAAATAACTAAG
The DNA here is from genome assembly GCA_004027735.1 of Carollia perspicillata. NCBI lineage: Eukaryota > Metazoa > Chordata > Mammalia > Chiroptera > Phyllostomidae > Carollia > Carollia perspicillata. Next base: position 17,514 of record PVKM010013143.1, read on the forward strand.
ACAGTGTCTGGCATATAGTAGGTGTGCAACTGTTACTGTAATGTTAGTTGATTTTTTTATGTATCACACTGAACAATGAAAAGTCTTATTAGAACATTTAATATCCTTATGCAAAATATCTAGAATATTACACTAATAATCATAATTTCTGGTGACATAAAATCAAAAGATACAATTACTGTTGTCATTAATATGATCTTTAATAAATGGAATAATGCACCATTTACAGCAAGCCTTTTTTAAACCTAAAGAACTGTCTTAAAATTTCCTTCTCCAATGTCTCTATATCAATACAATCTTTTTGTTTAGGTTTATATATATCAAAGCATTACTTACAATTATTCATAGAAAACTCTTTAGTGGCTTAATGTCAGCTTTCATAGTGGCATCCACAGATAATACAAAAGAAAAGTGATTTGCTTTATTTCATACACTGATCCATCAAACACAACTTATACAGCATAGCAAGGTCTCGGACAGCTTATACAAAAGCAAAATAATTGAAATTATTCATAAATTCATATATGATATTTTATCTGTAATATAAGAGCAAAACACACCAACGAAAGATACCCGTTAACAAGAAAGAGGGTTCTGAGGAACTGACAATATTTTTCAGCCTTTCTTATTCCAGAAAAGCATCCTCAGAAATGAATACTCTGTAGCTTATCTCTCATGTCTATTCAGAAAAGCATGGCAGCGACACATCTCTGTGTTTCAGCTACAACACCCTAAGTTAGTGTATTTTACAGTTATTCACTTATCTTCATTTGAAAACTATCAACAGAAAGTTAAGGATGATTCCAGCTTATACAAACACTTATACAATATAATCTCCATGACAACAAGGCATACAAAAACTGTTTAAATAAATAAATGTGACCAGGAAAAGAGAAGCCACAGAAGCCAAGCAATTCAATGTTAAACTAGGACCTATCTTTGAATTGCATCTTTTAGTAACTTAATTTTCTCTTATTGTTAAAATTCTTTAAAAATGTGTTTCCCTACCACACTTAAAAGGATTGGTAATAAGGTGGAGAGCCTGAGACAAGACTCGTTACAAATAACTTTACTGCTAGGATTTTAAGTATATACCATACCAATTTGGGGCCTGAACTTACCTTTTAAAGAGAAATTTCATTTGGATCTAACAATTGCATAAATAGTTTACCATAAGTTGCCTTCTCAAAATCACCTAAGCTGTAACTAAAGCCATAACTCAACGATTCACTTTTAGAAGAGTTTTATGATGTTAAATTATCTCCTAAGAAAACATTATCTCAGAGGAACTACCTTCCCAAGTTCTCCTATTAAAAAATAAAATAAAATAAAATAATTTGTCCCATCATATACAACCATTTGACCGAAGAACATAAATGGTTTGAGGATGGTGCTTCAATTCTAAGACCTAAATATGCTGCTACATGTAGCCAAGTAGTTGAATCATTTCCATCTCTCTCCAGTAATTATAGAACTGGGCATGTTTTCTGCTTAATGATACTGTGTCTATGTAAATTAAGTAAAATCATAATATGAAACATTAAATGAACTGTGTGTGCAACAAACACTTTAAATAGTCAAGTGGATCTAATTGCTTGTTTACTACCAATTGAAGTTTTGCAATGTGCAAAGGGATGAAAGGGGCCCTGAGTTTTTAAGTAATATTATGTCTTTAGAGTGAGTCTAAACAGGAAGATGTTTCTAAAATCTTAAAAGTACACATAACATAAAAATAAAACATATTACCTTTTAAAACAACAAAAAACCAAGCTGTAGTTTTAAGTTATTTGCTTTAAAATTCAATCATAAACTGGACACTCTCTAATGATATGGTTTGTTTCTAAAGATTCCTCCTCTCTTACCCAGATTTTAAAATTTGGGTTTCAAGTTAAGTTTAAAAAATGACTGTCACATGTTTAATAACAACACTACAGACATCAAGTAATAAGAGAATTGGAATTTTTAAGATAACGATAGATTTATTTGGGGCATAATTTTAATACACAGCATAAATTCTTACATATTTACTTTCAAATGCATCAGCCATGAGATAAAATCCTAAATTTTACTTTATATTCACAAACACTCAACTTTAACCAGTCACTTAAGAGTTAAATGAAAGCTGTTATGGTCTAGTCTATGTTGCAAAACAATAAGCATTTCAAAAGTGGTCTGCAAAAGTGTTCAAAGATAATACCTGATTATTGTAGGATTTGCTTTTGAAAGTTAACTTTGTGTTCAATATTTGATACAAATAAATATGTAAAACACATGTTTTATGTGGCTCAATCATAATGCTAAGCTTGCTGCAATATAGATTAAATGATATACAATTCTGTATGCATGGCTTTTTAGTTATAACTAATTAGAATATAAAATCTAAAGAATTTAAGAAAATGTTAGAATTTAACAAGAAAATTTAACAGAATTTTCAAGAATTTAACAAGAATTTAACAGAAAATGTTAGATGATACAAAATTAAGTGATTTGCTGACAATCTGATGGCTCCATTGTCAAATAGTAACACCTTAATTCTCATTTCTATCTTATTGAACTATTAACTGGAGTAATAAACTTGAATATAAATGAAATATAATTTTAGTGTTCTTAAATATAAAATTATTAAAATAGGACTGAGGATAAAATGCTAAAGGGACTGAAACAACTTTGTCTGAAGAACTGAGACTGAAGGACTGAGAAGCCTGAAGCATATGGAAGAATAACAATGTTGAAGAGGATAGCCTATGGCTTTTTTTTTTTTTTTCCTACTGAATAAGAGAAATGGGTATAAAATGAAAACAGGAGAGAAGCAGGATAGATAGGAAAAAAAACTTTCCTGACACAGAAGATTGTGAGTCATATAACCAAGGGTTAGAATAAGTCAGACACAAACTAAGATGTGATTGAAGGAAAGTAATGTTTAGGTGCACTAGAGAACACTTTCTTCTGTTAGTTTAATCTGGGAACCTGTAAAAAGGCCTTCTTTTGATAGTAATGTTTGTATAATTAACTCAACTGTAATCTGCCAGATTTACTTAATCAGGGACTATATTTAGGAATGGTCATGCAAGGTAGTTTGGGCTAAAGTTTGCAAAGTTCAGAATCTAAAAGTTGAAATTCAATTATATCTACTGAAGAGCAAACTGACAGTAAAAGGTATGAATATTTAGGAATATCCTAGTCTGAAAAGACTTCTGGGGTATATATGGGAATGTTATGCAATTTCTAGAGTTAACTGCTCTAGACAATCAACTAACATTGATTGTAACTTTAAGGAGTAGCTTGGGAGAGAAAGTAATATATAAAGCAATCTGAATAATTAATGTAATTACTTGCACTTCACTGGTAATAAATTCAACATAAATATTTAAAAGTTCTATAGAAATAGAAGGAATCTCAAATTTTAGGAACTACCTTCAATGAAATTTTCATTTCCACAAATATGAAAGAAGAAACAAAAAGTTTATTAAAATATATTTCCATTTTAAATGACTTTGAAAAGAGAGGTTTACAGAGAATGGACAGTTAATAGCTTCAGCCTATCAGGAATCCCATATGGCTTTCGAAGCTAAATTTGAAAATATTTTAAACAAAAACACTCGTCAAATTTTGTGTTAATTCCCACTGAAACACATACTTGAGTATTCCTGCCTTTCTTTGTTTTCACATTCAGAACCAATGTACATTTTCTGGAACATGCAGATACATGTAAGGAAACTATACAAATTGCTTGATTAGAAGGACATTATCCTGGTATCCTTCCTACATCCTCCTCAATTTGTTTTCTGGATTAGTAAAATTTTCTAAAGTCACTAAAAGCAGAAATTTTCAAGATGGAGTTAAAGGACTGATGAAACTAAAAGTCTGTGTTAAATTAATTCCTCCAAATCAAGTATGGAATCAATTTATGAAAAAAAAATCTGTTCCCATAAGCCACCTTCACTTTACCCTTAACATTTACTTTACCTTAGTTATTCAGTATAAGAATGTTTTGAGTGAAGAGAAGTAAAATGATTTTAAAATCATGATGGCAGATATGGGATTGAATTTTGTCTTGAATTAGTAATTATTTCTCAAGCAACAGTCAGCATAGATAAATCTATACACCTTCTATGGCTGCCTAACTTTTAAAGTCATTAAGGTATCTGGATTTGGCTTATATACAAGCCACAATTGTGCTGCAGTACAATGACTAGATTTCTTACAAAATGTCAGTATATTATACATCCTGTCATACAGTATATAGGCTATATGGTATGGATGAGAGACATGGAGAGAGGCAAACCTAGGTTAAAATCCATCTTGTCTATTCCCAGATGTTGATCTAGGGCAAATTGCTTAGTTTCTCCTTGCTTCAGTTTACTCATCAGTAAAGGAGGCATATTAACTATAATCCTTACATGGTTGCTATGAGGACTAAAAGATAATGTTTGTATAACCCAACGTTCAGCATACAACAAATCGTCAATTAGTGTATTTCACTCGTGCACCCTCCCAAAACTTTTTTACGATATCAGGGTTCCCCCCGCAATTATGCATTTAAAAATGGGAAACGTTTTTAGGAATAATTAAATCATTTTTGTATAAACACAATTCAAATCAAGTTTTTTCAATGGCTTAGTTGTGGTATACAATTACAATAGTTAAGGAAATATTAGACTTGAATATCTATTATTATGCTTCTAAGATTGTAATACTCTCTTACAAATGAATTTAATGTTTTTCATTAATAGCCTTTTATTCGAAAGGAATCAAATGTTTTTAAACACATAAAATATCGTGATAGTAGTCATAAATTATTAGTTTTAAGAAACTATTGTTAAATGAATAAAATTGGCAAGTATTTTAAGTAATTTTGCTTGCTTGTATATTATAAACAGATTCTAAAAGTAAGTCAGTCTGATACACAATTTAAAATTTATTAAAATGATCTACACTTTCTACTACTTTTTTAAAGAGTCTACTAAAAAACTGGGGAAGGAAATTATTTATTTTAAATATGCTTGCATTAAATGGGACATTATAAGGAGTTCTTTGAACTTGGTATATAAACTTTTAAAAGTATTTTATTACTAAACATCAAAAATGTTGGAAAACTTACAATCAACTGGCCCAAACACAAAGTATAGTGGAATGAAAGATAACTCTTCCTCTGTGAGGAAAAAATCAGATCTCAAATGGTCACTTACCCTCAATGCTTCTAACTGGAGAAGGACTATCATGTATTTTTATTTGAAGATGTCCTACAGATGTTTGAAAATAATGTTCTGAAATACAATTGAAAGTCAAGGAAACTAAGTGAAAATTTACTGGGAAAGATATGAATAAGTTGTTATGTGATAAATCAGTTAACTAAATGGAAAACATTTTATGCCAACATATGGAACATATATGGAACATATATTAAAGGTCTGAATCAAAATAAGGGCTAACGAAACACAAAAGGTGGAAATACTGGGCATTAACAAAAGAATCTTAGCTAAGAATTCAAAACTGTGTTCAGCAATCTAGCTGAATAAAAGCTAAGTGCTATAATATCTAACTCAAGATCATAGTAGATGGCAAACAAAAGAAGGCTTATATATATAAGTCCTAAGTATTCTGAACAGCAAATTTGGAAATACAGGCTGTTTTTGACTAAATGATGACAGAGGAATATGAGTAAGAAAATATTTTTCAGGGGATCTTGTTTTTGTCTTAGCTTTTTATCCCCCAGAGAAGTCCTAGAACTTAATTAGATAGTAAGTACTAAGTACTCCAAAAATCTGTAAAAAATAAGATTATCACTCTTTGCAAATTGATAGAAAATAATGTGTGCTTATAAAAAAAGTCCCTTATTTGACATAAAGTGCTTTATTTAAAGAAAAAACATGCAGAGGATGTTGTTTTAGAGATGATTATGAGTAATGAAGAAGCAAAAGAAGCTTTAAAAAATAAGTATGATTTGAAAGATACATGTTATCACTAAAAGGTATATTCCAATATAATATAAATAATAAATGCCGCTCATATATCAAAAACCATGTGAAAATTGGCAAAAGGAGAAATTATGAAAATAGGAGTAGTAAAAAAACAGTTTTGAAAAGAGAGAGGTAAGTCTCTAGCTGCTCAAAGGTGATAGGTTGGGCAGCAATCCTTCCTTTCGCAGGGAGCTGGCGTGCCAGCTGAATGATTTTTTCCACACAGTGTTTTAGGTCATGGGAAGAAGAGAGGAATCTTTTTCAGACAGTCACCAGGCTTTGCTTGGGAAGAGGATATAAAGACACTACAGGTTCAAAACTATGGATTACTTTTGAGTTATTTTAAACAGGAAATGTAATTTTATTTGAGTCAAAGATTGCTTATTAAGAGAATAAAGGATATAACACTATATTGCCTTAACCATCTACCTACTTAAAAATTCCATATAAGTATAGCTATATAAGTTTTCTGATAAAAATGTGCTTCTTAAATAAATGAAAATGAAATATAACATACATATAAAAATAAAATAAAAGAGAAAAGGGTAATATTTGACTTCTACTTTGTTCTATGCTCTCTTATGAACTTCTAAAACCAGAACCAAATATGTTTATTAAAATGACTGGAAGGAAATGTTTAGGATTTGGAAGGTTAAAAGCATTTCAAATTAGGTTTGGTAGTTCCATCTTTACAGCCCTTTGAGACACTGTTTCTGCATTTTTCATAAGGAGAGAGAAGGCAAAAAATCAGGTTTCTCTTCCTCAAAATTCATGGTCATAGAGCAAACCTGACAGAAATATGGGGGAGAAAAATGTTCATATTTTGGAAGAATGTGTGCTCTATTAGGAAGAGAGCTTACAAGAAAACTTATTTGTGGCCTACAGACTATTGCACATTCAAACAAAACACAAGGGAAAAGAATGTCCAACAGATAATATGTTAGGAACGTATCAGCATATAAAATAAACTAGCTTGTGCCCAGAAATAAAATATGGATACCGGACACCACTGAAGTCAAACCTGTCTTAATCTGCTTCTGTTTTAATGACCTTTAGAAACTGTTTCAAACTGATTATCAGTAATACATTGTTTTTGCTTTTTTTCTTAAAAAAATATTTTGAGACCACTTTTGATACACACACATATAATTCCGTGGTCATAACAGACAAATATAACTTTAGCGAGACTAAACAAAAGTGCAAAACTTAAAAAAACAAAATTAAAAAATATGGAAGCATAAGCTAAATTTTCTGCATAGCTGAAATCTATTTAAAGCAAGTCCTTATTGTAGGGGTAGGAGGGAGTACTGACAGGAAGATGAAGCAGTTTTTTTAAAAAAAAGTCTTCTGCATGTTTAAATGATGCAAAAAATAATTTCACTCCATAGGCCTGAAAACATTTCACAGACAGTTCATTCCTATATCTTTAGACACCATGGTTGTAGCAGTGCCTCCTTCTGCAAGGTAAACAGCGGTGCTAGATTTGGAATGAACTGCTCTGTCACTGCCATTGTTGTTGACCTCACAGTCCAGTTGTTCAGTGGAGATAACCCAGGTGGAAGGGCGCCACCGCTTTAGAGAATATGGAGTTTTCACACGTTTCTTGATCTTTTCACCAGATCCTGTTTTGCCATCTTGTGTTGACTCACCTACTAAAAAAAGAAAGTACAGAAAAATGAACTATTATATAAAGAAACTATTAAAAAGTAAAAAGTTAGGATTACAACTCAAGAACACATCAAACTAATGTCTGTAGGAGGTGCTAATGGACATTTCTTGAAATTGATGATGCCAGACAATATTTTCAGAGGCAAAAATTAAATAACTTATTTTTGAGACTCTTAAAGCCCAATGTTTTTTATAATCAGTTAAATTATTTTATAGGGCAAAGAAGAAAATATTTAAAAACCACAAAAAGCAAAAACAGAGAAGAAAATTCACAGTTCTCAACTGTACTCTCAAATCTTTTAGTTACTGGTAGCAATCCTAACTTGGCAAAATGCATTTAATCATTCAACTTAATGATCAAGTGAATCAAATTATAAAGGCACTTGGCATATGATATTTTACAGAAGAATTACATAAACTCTAGAATACAAATTTTCTAGTAATTCCCTCTTCCCATACCTGACAAGACATTTTACTGATCTGGAGCCCTGCCATAGATGAAGTGGCCTATAATCCAAACTGCTCAAGCAAGAGGCTAGATTCTACTGCTCAGTTTTTGAGAGCTGAATAATCCCTTTCAGCCCATTTTGTAGTCTTTGACAACAACCACAAACATGGCTTTGTTTTTCCCTGTAAGTGCTGTCTGTCTAAAAGAGAAATTATTTTGTGTAATGATGACTGTTATAGATTCTGGTGAGCTCTCCAAGTATCGCTTTAGGGCCAAGTGTCCCTAAATCCCTTTAGAAACCAAGTGTCACGTTATTTGTTTAAGTTGTTAGGGGGCCCATAGCACAGTGCTATAGTCACATGAGAGACTCAACATACAACTCTTGGGAAAAAATGACAATTAAAAAACCAACAGCAATTTTATAGTGACTTCTCTGAATTTTCTCTGGACTTTTAAGATTTATTAAGTCTGATAAAATCTAAATGTGTATATAATAGATATTAATATACTCAACTAACTTTCAAAAATTATAGACATTATTATATTTGGAGGTTATAATTGTTGAGTATATATTTATCTTAACCATTCACAGCAAATATGAGTTTCATTACAAATCAGCAGCTACATAAAGCACATATTACATTGGTAATTATTCTATTGTGATACTGACTTTTTAATTATCAACAACAAAAAAAATACTTTTTTCTTTACAATAGTCTAATTACTTTTGAGGCCCAGCCAAATGGCTTATTTTATTTCTAAAAGTGGTAAAAATAAAAAATTGCTAGTTGAAACACAATCTGATTCTATCTAAGTAGTTACTTAAAATGGTTCCAAAAGACAAGCAGGAGAGATTACATGACCCTGTCCACTTACATTGCAAACCACTGTCATCAAGGACATTTGTGGCTGAAAGATCCAAAGAATTAGGCCTCTGTGCTCTTCTGGGTTTTGATGGTCCAGGATCTGCTACTGTGCTTGGAACACCCTGTGCAAGAACGTCTTGCTCTAAACATGGATTACTGTTGTTGTTATTAGAATTAGTTCGGCCACCTTCCAGTGGACGTTCCCTCCTGTCCACAAGACGATCCAGAACACCTTCATCATGGCCAGCCTGTTGCTCTCGCCTCAATAAAGGTTCATGCTCATCCGGACTGGAGTTAATATTCAGCCTGGTATCCTCACCAATGAATTGATTCTGCAGCATTTCTTGGGCCCTAAGTGCCACTGTGTTGGCAGTCTGGCCAGATGGTACTGCCCCATTGGCATACTGAGCAGTGGCAGCATGGGAGTTAACACTGTGGTTTCTACCTGCCACACCATTCATGGTGACTGTAACCACATGAGGTTCTACAGCATTAATTGTATTCATCTTAGCAACTCCAGTTTCTACTTGTTTCAAATTGGATTTGTGCTTGCTGCCAAATTTCAGACGGGGCTCCTTTGTTGAATTTTTGGTGTTTAAAGGCAAACTAGTAGGTCTCTTAGGAAGGTTCTGTTGCTTGGGGAGAGGATAGAGCTGAGCAGGTGGGACATCAGGAATTAAACATGCTTGGCCATTGGCAGCCTGTGTGAAGTCCTGCTGTCCAGTCACTTCTACTGCAAGCTTTATTAGTGGGTAAAGCAAGCTAGAACTGGTACTGCTCAGTGGGTCTGGACCACTGAACTGTTTAAGAGAATGCTCCATGAGATTCTCATCAGAACTTTCCTTGAGGTTCTTATCAACTTCTTTTGGGTCTAGCTTGTTGGTCTCCAAGTCTTCTTCTGTCAGCTGTAAGCAGACAGGGGTTGGCCCAATTGGCTGTGAAATATTTGTGGCATGAAGATTTGTTTCATCTGGGTATGGCATCTCAGATATAGTGGTCATGCCAGTGCTTGGAGTGAGGCCAGTGGTGTTTGTGGTGGTTGTGTTGGTGGACAGGCTGGTGACACTTGTTTCAGGGCTGGGGATTCGAGCTTGTGCTTGCTGTCGTTCATAGTTAATTGAGTTTCGGTTCTTTTCCCCTGTAGTCAAAGGTGTGCTAGACATTGAATGCTCAGAGGAAATATTCTTCACAATGCTGTCAGTGTGATGGATGGAGTCTTCAATGTATGAGGAGGAAGAATAATCTGGATAAGGGCCAATCTTTGGCACACGCCTATTGTGTGAAAGGTTGCTTAAAGAAAGAAAAAAATGACATATTGACAATGTACATTTATGACAAACTGACTCTCCAAGTTTAATTAACATCTCTGATTTTACAGTAAACTGTTTTTTATTTTATTCCTAATCCACGTCATTGTAGAGGTTACTTAAAAATTCTAATAAAATAATCAAGTGTCAATTAATAACTTACTAAATGCTAATTTTATATGATTTAAGCCTACTGAAAAATCTATGCAGATCTAGATGTGATTTTTATAGTTATTCATTATTTTGGTTTACAGAAGTTACTTAAAAATCTCTCCTATAGTTTTACAACATTACCAAATATATTTTTATGAACTGTATACTTGTACAACCAGACATAAAGTTTCATGAGAGGAAGAACCATGGGATATATTTCTTTTGTATTCTCATAATTCTAGATACATAGTGCTACTCAACAAATATGTTACTAATTAAGTTCCAGTGGCCAAATGGTAACAACTAACAGGTTGTTCCAAAGTGCTTCCATGAAAAGGCACAGTCTACCAATGGAATGTATCTTCCTGGGTAGACTGAGCCATATCAATGAAAGTCCTAGAGCCTAGAGTATATAATGCAGAATGTGACACTCAGATACAGGATCAAAGATTCAGAAATGTTCTCCAGTTATCAAGGGCTCTTTCTTCATGGTCATTGGCACAACTGGCACAACTTGAGAGTGATGGCTTTTGAGCATCACACTGTAATATATTTGTTATTAAAAATAAAAACCAGGGTTAGCTTTAACAATCAAAGTATAAACACTTGGAATATTAATAAATGCAAGTGTTGTAGAAGAAAAGCAGCAGCTAAAGGAGAGGAAGTGCTACAAAGAAAGATTGACGAAGTTATGAGGGGAATGACATAAAGGGGAAGGAAGAAGTAAAAAGCTGATATACTGTATAAGAAAAGGGAGTTCAGGAGGTATGGAGGGTAAGAGTCAATACAATGAAACCTAGAGTGGAATGACTAGCATGAACTCTGATTTAGGGGAAACTACTTAGAAGTCGCAGATCATTAGACAAAGCATGTTAAGAGACAGAGATGAATGACACAGAAGGCACAAAGGGGAGTATCAGGGTTTCTTCTTACTATTCAACAAAAGTAAAAAAACACTTAAAGAGCTGATTCTTGAGAGAGGTACAAATAGCATACTAGAACATACAGATAAAACAAAAAGGTAAGGTTCGAAGAAAGCAGAAAGCAGAAGACTATCCTTAGGTACGTGTAAAGTGAGAAAATTTATGTTTAGAATTGCTACTTTCTACCTTCCTTGATTTGCTGATACAGATAGCATAAAAGTTTATATACTGAAGGTAATTTAACCTAAACATAGGTCATGTAAACCCAATTTTGGACTTATAGTTCATAATACAAATTATTATCAGAAATCAGAATAGAAAATAGCACAGAAAATGATTCAAGAATCAAGTGTATTTTTATTGAAAATTTTTTTTCTGGTAACTTTTTCCTTAATACCTTTCTGAAAAATTTTAACTTGTATTAGATAAAATGACTAATTTGTGGGAACATTTTTTCTCCAATCATGAAAAAAAAGAAACAGGCAACACCAGTCTGAAAGTTCTAAGTTTTAGGAATTTTTTTTAAAGAGTCCTTTTAACCCTGACCAGTGTGGCTCAGTTGGGTGGCCATGTTTCTGCTAAGCGAAAAGTCACTGGCTTGATTCCTGGTCAGGGCACATGCCTGGGTTACAGGTTTGGTCCTTCCCCCTTTCTCTAAAAATAAATAAAATACTAAAAAAGTAAAAAGTCCTTTTATTTAGAACCAAAATACATAGATTCTAACAAAAATGTCTCATAAAATAATGCTCATGATGGGATGCAAAGATCTTATGAACTGCTCTCATGTAAAAGTAGTAGTAGTATATTCTCTAAGAAAGAACATTGGATAAGAGGTCTAGAAATAACAGTCTCCAGTGAAACAGGTTAGATCCATAGGCAAAGTAATAGTTCTATTTCCTTTAAACAAACAAACAAAATAGCAGAGGAAGGAGGAATAATAACAACAAAAGATAAATATGACAATATACATATAGAAGTGCTTATATACTTTTGTAACTATGGAAATATTTTACTTAATTAATGTAGGGAAGTTGGAGCATTAACAGAGAAAAATTAACCTCTTTTACTATATCTTTAGATATTAAAACTCCACAGATTCCATCTTGCATTTATATCAAACAAAAATCTTCAGTAACAGAACAGGAATATTGAAAGAAAAAGTACAACTTTAGATTGGATGAGTTCATTACTGCACTACTGGACTGGTTTAAGAGAGTTTAATTCCTGCCCTGGATGGTGTATCTCAGTGGATTGAATGCAGGCCTGTGAACCAAAGGATTGCAGTTCGATTCCCAGTCAGGGCACATGCCTGGGTTGCAGGCCAGTTCCCAGCAGGGGATGCACGAGAAGCAACCATACGTTGATATTTCTCTCCCTCTCTCCTTCCCTTTCCCTCTAAAGATAAATAAATAAAATCCTTTAAAAAAAGAGAGAGAATTTAATTCCTGTTTTCCATTTCATCTCAGTTTCTCAATACTGACTGATGGATACCAAACCCTCTTGGTTCTTACCGCTCATTCTGCATAGCAGTAGACATTGGATTGACTGTTGGGCTCACGGATTTGTTTCTTTCCCATATCATCATAAGTTCAGCCATCCTCTCCTCAGCACACTGTGCAGTAAGCCGAGCCTCTGCATCCTGGTCCCAACAGTCTTCTATTGTCTCCTTGAGTGATCTCACTGCCTATAATAAAGTGCATGTCAAACAATGTATCTTAAAAGAAAAGTATTGAGTTTCTTAGTGACACGATGTAGAAGAAATATCAATTTTCTTTAACAAATATTTTACATAGCTCTAATAAAATTTTTTAGACTTC